>VDFB02275638.1:348431-489032 GCA_007258455.2 Sequoia sempervirens
AGTTTACTTTCTTTCAAACACCATCAGCAAGAGGGAGCTTCCCCTCCTAATTTGAAGAGCAGTTTATCTGTGCATAGCTGTCCGTTTTCAAATCCGCATTCCAGAGGTGCGAATTTAAACGCCAACACATCACTTGTGTGATGTTGTCACCTCAACATGACTTTCACCATGGCTCTCCCAGAGGGTGAAAACACAAGTACAAGAGGTATCATCACAGACTCTCTCACGTGATGCTATCATGGAGTCACACACGACATCCACCATGGCTCTCCCAGAGGGTGGAATCAAGGGACTTCACCTCGAACTTCTCTTATAGAGAAGAACTCATTAATCAAGGGATTTCACCTCAAACTTCTCTCACAAAGAAGAACTCATTAATCAAGGGATTTCACCTCGGACTTCTCTCACAGAGAAGAACTCATTAATCAAGGGATTTCACCTCGAATTTCTCTCACAGAGAAGAACTCATTAATGAGGATCACTGATACTGAGACTCCTCAGTTAAGGCTGTAGTCTCCACCATACCAAACTTATCTCGAAAGTACACAAACTTTATCCTGGATAGAGGCTTGGTGAGAATGTTTGCCGTCTTCTCATCAGTGTTGATATACTTCAACTGTATAGCTTTCCTTATATCTCTGATATAGTCGTATTTGATCTCAACATGCTTGGTTCTGTCATGAAACACAGGATTGACAGAAAGCTTCACACAACTTTGGTTATCACAATGAATGATAGTGGGCTCCATTGATTGTCCAAACAATCTTGCAAAGAGCTTAAGAAGCCACACTGCTTCCCGAGTTGCCACACAAGCTGCAATATACTCTGCCTCTGCTGTACTCAATGCTACAGATGATTGCTTCCTGCTGCACCAAGAAATCATAGCAGATCCCAAACTGAAGCAACATCTAGAGGTGCACTTCCAATCAGTGACACTTCAAATCCACACCTGAAGAATATCTCAGCTATATCCAACTGTGCCACGCAAGTGTCTCAGAATATGCTTTGCTGCAACTAGATGTATTTGCCTTGGTTCACACATGAACTAACTAAGTGCACTCACTTCATGGCAAATATCTGGTCTAGTGTTGACTAGATACAACAATGATCCAATCAACTGTGTATATAGAGGATCCACCAGATCTGAACTAGCTGCAGCCTCCTTAACCATCTTCTTCAGGTTCAGTAGGCTCCCTCTGAATCTTTAAGTACATGCATCAACCTTCTGACCTCATTGCAGAGCACTCTATTCTGAATAGGTTTGCAGAGCTACCAATATCAAATGCAGATGAACATCTTGTACAATTCTGATCTCAGCAGTTGAAGAGGTCTTTCAAGGATTTAACACTTGGCCTTGCAACACTGCAACCTTCTCTTCTTCTCAGTGAGTCACAAAACTCCCTCTTGATCCCTGCTTCAGAGATTGCAAAGAAGTCTTCTGGAAGTGAACTCCCTCTAGCCACCAACTCAATCCTATGGCTGCAAGTTGTGACTTCACGCTTGATCATTTCTTTGGTTGGCATGACTTCCTCACAAGATGCCTCAAGCTTTTCATCACTAAGCAATCTCTCATCACCTTCTTGCCCCTAGAACTGTCTTGAAAGCATTTTAGAGAGAGATTACTAATAGTTTATCCAAAAAAATATCAATGCTAGAATCATACAAGGTTTACTATCTCAGGTTATAGCATGAATACATAAGAATTTATGAACAATATTAAAACATGAATAAATAAATCAACCTAAAGAGAAATATATCAAAAGATTAGAATGAAGGGATAAAGAAAGTTATCTTTATTTAATTGTGATATAACTCTTTCTTCCATCTTTTACTCCTCTCGAGATTGCCAAACTTAGCACAACAAAAAAAAACAATCTGCACAACTACAGATTTCTTGAATGCATTATGCAGTTAGCATGTAGAACCAACTCTCTCCAAGAGTTCAAGGCTCTATCACAATTCATGCATTAGAGAATGATATCAATATGACCAACTAATTGCCATCGAAATTGCAATTCTCTTTTTATTTCAGAGTCACACTAAGAAATCTTCACAACCAGCATGAAATAACTTGTAATAAATGAAATCTTCAAAGGATCTTATGCTAGTGAACACAATTCAAGAGAAACCACTATCTCTCTTTACTAAGTACAAGATCCAACTAAATGATATAACTCAGCAAACAAAGAATACTTATCTCTTTAAATATTCTGATGGATGCAAATACTGGACGTAGTAAGATATGCTGCTCTTGCATACAGATCAGCACACAACATTCACGGCTTGAACACAGGCCCATGGCTTAGAATAGAAATTCCCTAGAATCCTTCTGAGGAGAGATATCAACCACATTCGCAAATGAAGCATGCTGATTAGGCCTAGTGGGGCAATCCTTTGCATAGTGACCAAACATGTCACAACGAAAACATTGGACTTTGGAGAGGTCCCACTCCTTCTTGAATGCGGGAGCACCATCAGCTCTTTTATCTCTATTCCTCTTGAAATATCCTTTCTTTCCACCTTTCTCTTTCTTCTTTGAGGATTGAGCGGAAAGAACATGAATGTCTTCATTTGTAGAGCTTCGACCAATACCTCTTGCAGCCAACCTAGACTCTTCTTGAATACAATTTTCCCTCAAACGATCAAACTTGGGAAGTTTCGATCTTGCACTGATTCCTTGAATGTAAGACTCCCAAGATGAAGGAAGACCATTAAGGGCAAGCATGGTCAAATCCTTGACATCAACAAAATGACCAATAGAAGAGAGCTGATCTCTCAATTTGGAAATCTTCATGAAGTAAGCGATGATAGATTCTCCTTCCGCCATCTTCACATGATGAAGTTGTTGCTTCAATGCAAGTGCACGGCTTGTGTTGTTGATCTCATACATCTCCTCCAAAGACTTAAACATCTCCCTTGCCGTCTTCATCTTAGAGATGATGGGAACAATATGATCCTTCACGGAATCAACTAACATCTTCTTTGCCTTAGTATCTTTCTTCTTCCATTGAATCTTCTCTTCCTCATCAGTAGGTTCGGAAATTTTGCTCTCCACGAACTCAGCCAATTCACTTTCTTCCAAGGTGAGCATAATTCTGAATCTCCAAGATGTGAAATTAGATGCTTCCTCAAGTCTGTCCTCAATCTTGAGACTGTTCACCATCTTGACGAAGAGATAGAAGTGAACAAAGATGAGAAGAAGAATAAAGAGTATTGCTGTAAGACTAAATTTGATCAAGATCTTCTTCAAACCCGCTCTGATACCATGTTAGTTTTATGATTAGATTTAATGCACAAAAAATTAATTCAAAATCAGACACAATAACACAGCAAATACCTTGGGAAATCCCTCCTCTTGAGGGAGAAAAACCCAGCAACAAATATAACTCTTATATATATATGAGCAATGGCAACAAGTATCTTTACAATGAGGCCACACACAAGGCCAATAAACAGCACCAGCAATGGCTGTTGCACACACTAATAGTCTGCCCTTCAATCTGCAGTTGAATAGACTCACAATCTGCTCCTATATGAATTCGCACTACTCTTCTTGAAGAACTCACACTTAATGGAGAAGGAGATTGAACTTTGCTTGATTCACAAATGAGAGAAAGTGACCTTCTATATATACATGTTGTTTAGAGGGGTCGCACCTTTTCAAGGACAAGGTCGGCCACCATAAAAATAATTACAAATAATAAATAATAATTACAAAGGAAGTCGGCCATCTTAGAGATATGTTGCCATTAAATAATCACAAATAATTAAGGAAGTATGAAGCCCGAAGCTGCAATAACATCAACAGAGGCCATATCTGGAATAAAAAACGATTCCTCAAGCACACCAACATAGAGACTTGGAAAAATTAAGCCTCCTCTAATTTACAAAATTAATTCTTTGTAATATGTTGCCTTGATGGTGGCCTTCTGAATGAGTCACCTACTCAAGTACTTTGAGAACTCTCATACAATTTCAAATTAGAAACTTTACAATTGCCTGTAAGGGCTCAACTTCTAGGAAAAAAAGAAGCCCTCAAATGAACGTCGTCAAAAAAGTTTAAGTCCACTAAGGCTGAGGATAAAATTTAAAGTGCTTAAAATATTCACTATATGTGACCAAACTTAAAGCTCTTCATAGATATCATGCTAAAAGCATGTTTAGTTACAAATTGAAAGCAAAAATGAATGCTTATTCAGGGGCTTTGACTTCTGTTTTAATTATTTTTGGAAGATTTACACCTTAATGGGCTTTGAAGATTAAATTGAAACTTTAAGCGTATGTGGAAATACTTTTTTGTGTATTTAAAAAACCCCCTCCCAGTGCTTTGACAAGGGAAAAATACTTTGAAATGTTGTAATATCCCCTTTAGTTTTTTATCACAGAGCTTTACAATATTGCATTACAACATTGCACTCAATATCCTGAGCCAATTCTCCTTAACAAATCCCTGCACACGAATACACATACCTATACTTCTATCAAAGTAATTTAACCAATTCTTTGAATCATAACATTGATAAAAGCATACATCCACTGGAACAACAATGGAGACCAAATGAAAGATCCTTGATCATTTTCATTAATAATTCATGAAAAGTGTACAATAGGAGACAATTGACTTAGAATCATGCCAATTCTTATATTAAAATGTTGGTACTGTTGTAACATAAAATGCAAACTCAATAACCTAAGACAAGATTCGATTTCTGTGCTGTGTATTACAAAATTCTTTGGTAGATCAATCATCTTGTGCTAATGACCTTGAATTCCCTTTTATAGAACAAGGGAGCAACAAGCTTCGGGTCGTCACACATGTCACATTTTCATTTGACATTCATTTACATTTCAAAATATGATCACATTTGCAAACTTGTGGGTGGAATATTCCCAGGACAAAAACGGTTATATTTACTCCTTAGTAACCAATTGTCCCTCCAAAAGTGCCTTTGATGTGGATTGCAGTTCTTTGCTGCTCCTTTTCTTCATTCTTCATAATGTGGACCCGGGAAAGCTAAGTTGGCAAATGAAATCAAAAACCTTGTTGTACAAGAAGACAAAACTCCTTTGTTGTCATTGTTGAAAACCTTTTGAGATATTGATTGTGCAAAAATACAAAAATATGTTCACCTCACCAAAATACACTACAAGTTAGGTATCTGATTATATTTCTAGTCCGTAGGCTTCGAAACATAAGTTTACCCACATTCTTGTCATTGGTAGAGCTGGGCAATTGGGCAAGCAAGTCTTTGTGGAGGCCTCTTTTTAGGGTGGAGCTAGAAGTTTGGGCCTTTGGTGGTGCCATTTTAGTAACAGGTTATGCAACTAGGGTTTTTTGTAATGCAACCTAGGGTTTCTTGCAAGGCGGCTAAGTTTTTCTAGAATAGACACACAAAAACTAGGGCAATTTCAAGGTAATTCGACAACAATTATGAACGTCAAACCTTAAAAGAAATCCTATTAAGCAATTCAAAACACTTAGGTTGCAGCTGCACTCAAATTCACTGGAAATTTGATACAGAGAAGGTAAACTTTTGTTTACAGGTGTTCGAATGTTGGAAACCCTAATTTGGAGTGCAAGAAGCTTGAAAAACTATTGCAATTGATCTTCGGATGCTTAGAAATGCTTTGGTAATTCAGAATTATGCTTTCATCCCTACTTTTATGGCGAAAAAGCCTTTAATTTGATTACTAAGCATGACATCCGCCATTACTGCTTGCTCGCGCGAACCATAACGACTCAATCTATCAAGTTTTGTAATTTTGAATCTTAGTCGTTGATCTTGCGATGACCTATATCGTTGAATGGCTCAAATGGAGTCAATCAAGTTTGAAAAACTTGACTCAATTTGACTACCACATCGAGTCAATGAGAATCAACCACATGGAAAAGCTCTTGCTCCGCCATCATGGGCCCTACCTCTTTTGGAAAGCGTCGAGAAGGATGACGTGTCGCTTCCCCGCAATCCTGCATGCATCTGCTAGGAAGTAGATCAAGGGTTGTGGGATAGCAGGGAGATTTACTAGATTGCTCCACATGTCTTGACCTGTGCACCCTTTAAGCTTTTATGTGATCGCCCACACTTAGGCAAATTTTACCATGTGCCTAAACCTTTGAAATTTGAACGGTTAGGATTAAAACATCTCCAACACTGTTTTACCAATAGAGACCACATGTACCCAAATTTATACCATTTAACCCTCCATTTTTTGTCTTAATATTTTACTCGCCCAATAGTCCCTTGGACGGTTAGGATGATGCCACACGACAACCTCTTGTTGTACCACAATCGACCCATATCTCCTTAAGGACCCCCGCGAGATGGCAGGGAATGGTCCAGATTGTGTCCATGTGGCTCCACATTAGCTCTTAGATTAAGGGCCCACCATTATTTCCTTTTAGAAGATTGTAGGGCTCATTGTGAAGACTGGACACATGGCACTCTCTCGCTATCATGCATTGCCTTTTTTGTGAATATTTTAATTGTGTGGGATTGCAGGGAACTGATGAATATCAAACACTTGCCATGTGCGGGGCTAGGCCGAGCCTTTTAAAGAAATTTTATGCACGTGCTTCAAGTTTACAACTTAAAGCGGGGCCATTCACCAGGTTATCAGTCTCAGACTTAAAATATTTTTGAACCTAGGACATAAATATAAGACATAATATATCAATTTTTCATGACCCATGGAACCTAAAGTTTTAACAAAATATTTTCGAAAGGCAATGACCGGTATTAATAGGATAAAGGGGCCGGTCGACAGACGACACCAATGACTCAGGTTGTTACTTAAGTAACTGGGAATGGGTAATTGTAGGTCAATGAGTGATTAAAAGAAAATGCTGAGGTTTAGCACTGTTAGGGTTTTAGGAGGGTTTCGGCTCTATAGGTGAACCCTAATGAATGAAAAATGAAACCCTAGCTTGCAGATAACCAGTGAAAACTCAAATTTTTGAAATGTAACTCATGGAACAAGGAAATTTTTCAAAGTCCTATCAGGTACTTTGAGTCTTGATGGTGGTAGGACAAAAACTCATGATGTCTTGTATGTTGAAGGATTAAAACATAATCTTTTAAGTGTAAGTCAGATGTGTGATAAAGGTTATAAGTTATCTTTTAGTGCTGAGGGTTGTGAAATCAAGAAATCAGGTACCAGAGAACTAATTGCAGAAGGAAGCAGGACATATAGTGACATATATCATCCCAACGAGTTGAATGGACAAAGTTGTCTTACTGTACAAAGAGAGAAAGTTGTTTCTGGCACAAAAGATTGGGACACATCAATTTTGATGACATTGTGAAGATTAGCTCAAGAGGAATGGTCTGGGATATGCCAAAGATCAAGAAACCTTAGTGTACAATCTACAAACCATGCCATGAGGGAAAACGGACAAAATTCAGATTTTCCACAAAGGAGTATTCCACATCAAAGCCATTAGATTTGATCCATACAGATTTGTGTGGATCAATGAGGACAAAGAGTCTACAAGGTGATAGGTATTTCATGATGCTAATTGATGATTATACTAGAATGACCTGGATTACTTTTCTAAAAGAAAAATCAGAAGCATTTGAGAAGTTTAAAGCTTACAAAGTGTTAGTGGAGAATGAAACTAGAAGGACAATCAAAGTTTTAAGATCAGATAGAGGTGGAGAATTTACTTTTGATCGGTATGGTGAATTTTGTGAAGAACATGGGATCCAGAGGTAGTTTTCTACTCCTAGGACTCCGCAATAGAATGGAGTTGCTGAGAGAAAGAACTGAATTGTACAAGATATGGCAAGAACAATGTTGAGTCAAGCAAATCTACCGGATGTGTACTGGAGAGCAGTAGTTCAGACTATAGTATACATCTTGAATAGAGCTCAAATTAGGCCTAAGTCTGATAAAACACCATATGAGCTATGGAGAGGAAGACCGAGTTCAGTCAGACATCTTAGGATATTTGGAAGCAAGTGCTACATCAAAAGGGATGAAGAAAACTTGGGTAAGTTTGATTCTAGGTTTAATGAATGTATTTTCCTTGGATATTCTATGACAAACAAAGCATACAAGTGCTATAATAAGAGATTGAAGAGGATTGTTGAAAGTGCAAATGTGAGAGTTGATGACACAATTCAATCTACCAACATTCCAAGTAGAAGATGATGAAGATCCAACCCGCAACAATGATGAAGACTCGGAAGTTGATTTTGAGAACACTGGTACAGAGACTTTGACAAGGTATGTACATAAAAATCACTTTGAAGACTAGATTATAGGAGACAAGAATAGTGGAGTACAAACCCGGAGAAAAAATGAAAGAGCAAATGAACAGGTACATTTTGCATTGTTGTCAAAAATTGAACCAAAATCCTATATAGAAGCAAGCAAGGAAAAAGGATGGATAGAAGCCATGGAAGAAGAGCTAACTTAGATTAGGAAAAATGAAACTTGGGAAACTGGTCCCAATACCAAAAGGCAAGAATGTCATTGGTACTAAGTGAGTTTTCAGAAGCAAGCTGAATGAAGATGTAGAGGTAATCTAGAACAAAGCCAAACTTGTGTGAAAGGATATGCTCAGGTTGAAGGAGTTGATGTTGAAGGAAAAATTTCTCCGGTAGCAAGACTGGAAGGAACCAGGATGTTTTTGGCCCTTTTAGCATTCAAGAATTTCAAAGTATATCAGATGGATGTGAAGTCAACATTCCTGAATGGATAGTTGGAAGAAGAGGTCTACATTGAGCAACAAAAAGGGTTTCAATGTTTAGACAAGCTAGATTATGTGTGCAAAATGAAGAAGGCTCTGTATGGACTAAAGCAAGCCCCTAGAGCTTGGTATTCCAGGTTGGACAAATCTCTGCAATTGCAAGGGTTTCAGAGAGAAAGTGCAGTTAGTAATTTGTACATAAAAACAAAAGGTGATCAATTACTAGTTGTTGTAGTCTATGTAGATGATATTATCTTTGGTGGAAGCAGTGATGACATGTGCAAGATGTTTCAAAATGCAATGCAAAGTGAGTTTGAAATGTCAATGCTTGGTGAATTGCCTTTCTTCCTTGGTTTATAGGTTGCTTAGTCAGATAAAGGCATATTTATTTCTCAGATTAAATATATAAAGGAAGTGTTGAGTAAGTTCAAGATGGAAGAATGCAAAGGGGTAAGTACACCTATGGTTATAGGATGTAAGTTGAGTAAAGATGATGAATCTGCTCCAGTAGACCAGACCTTGTATAGGTCCATGATTGGCAGTTTATTGTATGTGATTGTATCTAGACTAGATATAATGTAGGCAATTGGAATGGTAGCTAGATTTCAGGCATAACCTAAAGAAACTCATGTCAAAGTAGTAACGAGAATTTTTTAGATATTTGAAGGCTACAATGGATTTTGGCTTGTGGTATCCAAAGAGTGAAAATTTCATTCTAACTGCATACATAGATGCATATCAGGTAGGAAGCATAGATGGTCGAGAAAGTACAAGCGACAGAGCTTTCTTTGTTGGTGACGGTTTAGTGTCCTGGTTAAGCAAGAAACATGACTCAGTTTCATTATCTATAGCAGAAGCAAAATATATTGCAGTAGCTATTTTTTGTGATAATACTAGTGCCATAAACATTTCAAAGAATTCGGTAATGTACTCAAGGACAAAACACATTGTAATCAAGTATCATTTTCTGAGGGAGAAGGTTGCAGAAAAGGAGGTGAAATTGGAGTATGTTGAGACTAAGGAGCAAGTAGTAGACATTTTCACAAAACCACTTCCTAAGGAGACTTTTGAATTTCTCTGGCAAAAGCTGGGAGTTGTTGCTCCCTCCTCTTGAATCAAGAGGAAGTACTGGTTGAGGGGTAGCTTGGTCTCCTTGCCGCAAGAAGGCTTGGTGGTCTTGTAGAATGTTTTCATCAGTAGTGCAGTATGGACTTGTTGTGACCTAATTCACACCTTGCCCCATTGCAAATGGGGACCCTTGTTGTTTGCCTTTGTCGTTGCGTCTTGGTTTTCGCCTGGTCTCCGTTTGGGGTTTTGAGTCTGAATATTTTGAATGGCCACCCGAGTCAAGCAAATGAGTTTTATCCTGGATCACTGTGCAAACATTGCCATCATGCTTAGAAAGCCCGGGAGACGAAGATCGACTGTCATTTCAGTCAATTCCGACACCTCCCAGTTTTTAAGGTTTTTCACCCCGGGCCCCCTATTTTTTAGGACCTACTTTTTTGGCACTTTTGGGCAATTCTGAGATCACTATTTTTTAGGGTCTATTTTTAGAAAGTTGCTATTTTTGGAAATTTTCTATTTTTAGAAAGTTTCTATATTTGAAAAGGGCTCGAGTTTCAAAAATCCACTCAGAAGTTCGAAAAGATCAACAAAACTCTTAGAAAATGGATTTGAAATTTTTTTGAATTCATGGTGAAATTCTGGAAAATCACAGAAAAAAGTTGAAAATCTGGAAAAATTGTTCATAAATCACAGAAAAATGGTGGGAAATCTGGAAAACCAGTCAAGAAATCTGAGAAATTCATGAGAAATCTGGAAAATTCATGAAGAAATCTGAAAGATTCATGGAGGAGACTGAAATTTATGAGAAATTTGCCTAAGTATGGAGTTCAACCAGGACTGAGAAAGGCAGAAATTGATGTCAAAAGCTTCAGCCAGACAATGAAAATGGCTAGCCATTTAGCAAAGTCCGCTCTCCAATTGCAAGACCATGAGTGAAGTCCGCCTTAGTCAAATGGTGAATGGCAATGAAAAGAAGCAAGTCCACTTCAGCCAAGAGATGAAGAGTGGCATGAGAATGCAGCAAGTCCGCCCTTAAATGGCCTGACATGTGATGAAGTCCGCCCTCCAAAGCAATGAAGATGGCTATCCACATGCCAAGTCCGCCCTTAGCAAGATAAGGAGATGGCAAGCCAAAGGCTAAAGTCCGCCCAACTAAATGGCAAGGAAAGTTGCCAAGTCCGCCCACCATAATGCAAATGGCTTGAAGTGAGGTAAAGTCCGCCCTAAGAAGTGGCATGGAAATGTGTGAAGTCCGCTCCAAGGAAAATAGCCCAACACTTAGTGAAATCCGCCTAGTCCATGATAAGTTGGCATGAGAGAATGGAAAAAAATTAAATGGCCAAAGCAACTAGCAAGTCCGCCATACTTAAGAGGGGTGAGGAAAATTCAAAAGTTTTTGCTTAAGTATGAATTTTGAGAAATAAAAAAAAAAATGTATGTTTGGCCTTGAAAATTTCGCCATACTTAGAAGAGATAGAAATATTTTTTCTAAGTCTAAAACATTTTGCCAAACGACTTAGGAAGATGTGGAAAAAATTTCGCCTGTGACTTAGGATGGCAAGAGAATATGGCCAACGAAAGAGGGTAATGGCGAAATAAATTTTGGAAAAAGAAAGAAAGTATGGCCAAATAATTTTGGACGAAGGAAGGTAATGGCGAAATAAATTTTGAAAAACGAAAGAAAGTATGGCCAAATAATTTTGGACAATAAAAGTTATGGCAAAATAAATTGGGAGAAAAGAAAATTCGCCTTAGGCAAGAGAAATTTCGAAAAAATCAAAATTGCCTTAGACAAAAAATAATTTGCCATAACACGAACGGGTTGGAAATAACACATAAAATAATTATTTTAATTATTTTAATTATTCATTTTCCAACGCCCCAAAGAGATAAGTCTTGAAAAAATCGAAATTAGAAAAAAGGACAAAAGAGCTTTATTGAACTAGCGTTGAAATTGGAAACTTTCCCATACACGATCGTTGAAGATAAAACTTGCCACTCGGAAGCAAAGTAAAAGCTGAGTAAAAGACAAGTTAAAGCTTGATTTGAAGGAAACATTTGAAATTTGCTTAAAGGATCGATTTTCTCACCTCTATAATTGATTTCACTTCTCATTTTCACAATCATTCAATTTTCGAAGAAAGTGTGAGAAGAAACTTGTCTAAGACAAGAGAGTTGAGAAAATTTGCAGCAAAGTGAAGGAAATGAATTTCTACCAGCTTGCATTGTGATCATGATCATTTCTCCAGAAGTCACAGGCAGATCTACTTTGTCCACTTCATTTTGGCATGAAACTTCATCATTCATTTTCTTTCCAGCTTGATTTTTCACGAAGTCTAATTTGATAACTAGCTGGAATATCTTTCAAAGTGATTTAAATTTCGAAATCTAATTACTCTCTTTGCTTTTTCTTGCAGATTTGTTTTCGAGACGGTAAAGATGAAGTTTGCCAGCAAGGGTGTGCAGCCACAGTCAAAGATCAAATCCAAGTGGGAGCATGTTGTGGACACCGATCTTGGCCACGTTGACCTCGAGGACTTTAGGAAAAGAATGTACGGGAGCGATGGATGTCTGCTTACGCCAATTGCGATGAGAATGATGCCCAATGGAATTGTTCACGCAGCTAGATTTCCACCAGCAAAAGAGTGTCCGAAACTTATGGTAGACTGTGCGTTGCACTATAATGCACGAGAAAGGCAAATAGAAGCTCCTGATGGAAGGGTTCTCGCATACCTGTCCGAGCCAGCAATCCAAGAAACTTTCGGAATTCCAGTCTACAACCGAACATCTTACCGCACCAAGGAAGATGCACTCAAGCTTTACCAAAACCAGCAGGACCTTTGTGCATCAAATATTAACAAAACTTGGTTACTAAATTCTAAGCCTACTGCAGGAAAGATGCCGAAGAAATTGGTCAGAACGCATTTCAAAGAGGAATATGGCGACATAGTTTTGCTACTAAACATAATAGTAGGCAATCCCCATGGTGCACCTTTCGAAAACTGGATGTACTATTTCATTGACGAAATAATTATTGGAGTCAAGATGTTCAATTGGTCCAGAATGATTAGCGATAGCCTCCATGAGCAGTTGGTCAACTTGGAGGAGACCAAGACCTTTCACATGAGCTCGTACATCATATATTCGCTTGCAAGATATTACAAGTATTCTGGCTTGACCTGCAAGGGTGTGGTCGGCAATGGCGAAGGGCAGCTCAAGGCCTATGATTGTTATCCGCAATTGCAACTGAAGGAGAAGTCACATTTCCGACGAGCTCATGATGCCTTTCTGATGTACATCACTCGGCTTCTCCAAGGCAGGACACATCAAAGACTCTCACATGAGGCCAAGAGCCTAATCAGTCGGTATGGATTCTGGTTCATTCAGTATCCTAAGTTCACTTACATCAGAATCCAAGGATTCTCGGGAAATCCTTATAGACTGCCCATCTATCCAACCAACAAAATGGTTTTGCTGGAAGTGCTGAGGCAATTGGAGGCGTATCAAAACATTCAAAGGCCAAAACAGAAAGCGGCTGTCACTTTTCCTTTTTTTATCGGTAATATGGAGGAGTCATGTCCAACGGCACAAGCAGCAGAGGTTGCTTGACTGGAGATCCAAAATTATCCGTTCATATCATACAAATCCAGGAATAATTTTGATCCACTCCATCACATCAGAACTGTGGACGGAGAAAGGTACAAGCATCGGGTTGACTTAGAAGACTTCTGGGCTAATGCAACAGATGAATATGACGTGAGGAGGAGGTTGTGGTCAAGATTGCCACTAAGCATGATAAGGGCAACGAAGCTCTTCAAAATACCTGATCAACTGCAGGATGACGGAATTTATTTGCAGCCAGGCTTCAATGAGAACGAGCCACTCCCCCCTATGAGGTGGTTTGAGCCTGAGATGGGTGACCTGGCAACTTTCATGCGGCCTGTTTTCAAGTATTCTCAATGGTGGATAGATCGGCAGGTAGAAATTCTAAGGCAAAGAAATGTGCAATTCACGTATGAATTGATGGGCGATACAGAGTCCTGTTCTTCAAACGCCGGTGCATCTCGTGGAGATGGGCCAACAGATGCCGCCAACATGAGAAAGAGGAAAGAAATCAACAAGTCTACAAATCAGGACAAGGATAAAATGATAGATGAAGGGCCTTCTCGAAAGAAGCACAAGTCTAGACCTCTTCAGTCGGCCACTTCCAGAAATATAGAAGAAATGCTCGCCATGGATAAAGAGTCTTTTGAAAATGCTAGGATCCCTTCTCCAGTCGGAAATGCCGAGCCAATGCAAGTAGAAGATGATGCTCAACCTTCTCCAGCTAGCACAGAGATCCTAGAATCAGACAATGATACAGATATTATGGATGGAGAATTCGAGGAAGGAATGATTTCCACCCTCAAAGGAATCCAAGAGGATCCATCCGTCCAAGAAATTCAAGGTATGCCAGAAATCCAATTGGTGCAAGAAGTTCAAGATATGCAAGAGATTCAAAGCATACCGGAAATTCAAGATGTCCACGAGGATCAAAATATTCATGATATACAGTATGTCCAAGATCAACAGGAGGACGGAATTGAGCAGCCAACCATCCCAGAGTGGCTGAAAGAAAGATTAAAGAGAAAGGCGCCAGTGGAGGCTCCTGAGGAAGATGATGCCACAGATTTTCTGGCAAGACTAAAGCAAACTGCCCCGAGGAAGAAAGCCAAGAAATTTTCCACCATCTAAAGGGATGAGGCTGGCAATCGCACAGTGCAAGTTGCAATACCTACAGCCGACAAGTTCCAAGATGAGATTGCTCCGGAGGAATATGCCATCACGACCATTGACATGGGTCCAACAACAAAAGAGCAAGAGGTCGAGGACTTGGACAATTCCGTGGCCACCATCAAGTCTAGGCTGGAAAAGGAAGTTGCAAAGAAAAAATAATATAAAAAAGAGATTGAACGCCTAAAGGATTACATCCAGCACTTGACCAAGCCACTAAATGAAGGTGACCAGGTAGTGCCTCTACCTCCAAATTCTTCGCAATAACTAGTCAGAAATTTTGAAGAAGAATTGATTACTGCAAGAGAAGCTAAGGATTGGATGGCTGGAAGGAAAGAAGAGGCGATGGCATTTGCAGAAAAGTTGGCACATGTGAATGAGCAGGCTTCCTTCTTGCTGTCACGAGTTGCTAGCGAAATCATGGGACGGCCTCGAAGATATTCAAAATAGGATTATCCCATGTATTCGAGAATTGAAGGGCATCTCGAAGCAAAGGTTGATTGAGGACAAGGTTATTGAAGCCGGGGCGGCATATGATTTCAATGGATGGTATTATGCTCTGGTTTCAAGAAGAGGAGTCCTGGAAAAGGTAAGGTAGGATGGTGCCAGAATTGAAGAACAAGCAAAAGAAATTCAAAGTAAAATTTGTGAAATGGCTGCAGATATGCTTGACAAGGATGCTGTCCGAAAGAAACACTTGCGGCCAAAGAATTTAAGAGAACAAGTGTAGAAAATTTTCTCCACCACCGGGCCAATCATGAAAGAAAACTTCACTAAGGTATTCAACTTCATGGCCGTCAGGAATTCTTTCTTGCTGCAGGAACCAGAATGGGCGACCACTTTTACAGAGTGTGCCGAGAGCTTGGACTTGCTGGAATACGTCGTCAACGTGCTGCCCGACATTGCCATGGAGGAGGTCGGCTTGATTGTGTCTAGATTCGCCGAATGCAATGCTGCACAAGTGGATGAAGATGCCACTCCAGATGTTTGAAGTTCGCTCTAGTTAACTGGTTGAGGTTTTGGAAACCCTAATTAGGGTTTAGTCATGATTAATTTGGGCCATTGATCCTATTTCAATCTCGGCCATTCATTGTAATTCAGAAATACTATATAAACCCTCCCCTTCCCCCCCCCTCCTCTCTCTCATTTTCATATAGGTCAGAAGGGGAAGAATTAGAATTCATTAGAAGATTAGAGGAGGATCAAATTAGGAGGCATTTGAAGTTAGAGCAGATTCAAGAGAATTAGATTGTAGAAAATAAGAGAGAGTTTTATGAGATTGTTGTGAAAACACTACTTTGATAATAAAGTTCAAATGCATGAGGTGCCTTGAATACTTGATTGTCAAATGGTTGCATGGTCGCATATTTTCTTTCTCATTTAGTAAATTTGAATTAGAATGTATGTTAGAAGAATGACGGATTGATAACGGAGACTAGTGAAACCCAGTTCATACTTTCTTTGAGTGGATGTTTTTCACTCAATGTGTAAAGTTAGACTGAGCTTTATCGTGGATGCTTAACTTCTGTTTGGATAATTATCGTTCGATTTGATGGTAGTTATTCATTACGTGAAAATCATAAGCACATTCCTAGAAGATTGCACTTACTTTGTGTAGTTGTCGTTTAACGTGGCAAAGCAGAGTATTGTTTATTTGGTTTCATTTAATCTTCGTCGTCTCTTGATTTCTTAGGAATAGCATAGGATCTCTAAAACCCTTGCTCTTTTTCACTTTTTAAAAAAAATCAGAAAATCCAAAATGATACTGCATTTATGTTTCCGCTTTTCCGAGTAACTTGCAAAAGTAAATCTCAATTGTGCCCCCAGCAAATCACATCAATACCACAGAGCTTACCCGCATTCATCTTAAACATTGGAATTACCATATGATCTTACTTGCAATCTTAGCATACAAGGTAATTTTTCAAGAGAGAATAGAGCATCTGTGACACTTTGTTCTAAAATGTTTGTTGTGTCATAAAACACGCATCAACAGGACTTAGAGGGAGTTGTCCTAAAGAAGCTTCGGAGAATGCTCCGCATTCCTCTACAGTTAACATATAAGTTACCGCAAGAGTTTCTAGAACTTGTAGAATGAAGGCTGTGCTGCTGCAGTCAGGGAGGTTATTGTGGTCGTGCAGTTTATAGGATGAGTTTAAAGGGGGAGAAATGCCATTGAGATTGTTGACTTTTACCATTGATGTCAAAGAGGGAGAAATAGAACTCAAAATGCTATATCTTATAGGGGGAGAAAATGGAACTCGGTCCGGACACATTAGATTTGTCTTCGTGTATGGCCAAAATTTTGTTGTTTTCCATCAATGACAAAGGGGGAGATTGTTGAACAAAGGTTGTCATTAATGTTAGAATATATTATTAGAGGTGGCACTATCTTTTTACGAGTTGAGTATGAACCAAATGGAGTTGTTCTATCATACCTTTTTGTGTTGGTAATTGTACTATCATATCATTTTGAGTTGCAAAGATTTGTAGAAATATATGTTATTAGCTATATTGGAGTGTCTATGGTCCAAAAGTATGTTGTATATTAGTAGTTATTTGTATGCTTGCAATATCATGCATTCATCTATTCAATATGTCAGAAGTGATTTGGAAGGTCGTGCCGAAATGTTTCAGTTCAATGTCGGTTAAGTGTTTGTCAGGTCTCCTTTTTGAAGGCGTTGTTGGCTCTACGGTTTGAGAGGAGAGTATGTCCACATGTTCTATCATATTCCTGAGTTTTCAGAGGATATGTTCAACATGCAAAAAGATTGAAGTGACAAAAGGTTTTCTGTGCTTGTCTGTCAACCAATGGGTGTTTGAGACTTGTGCGGTAACGACTAGTAGCATGTGGTATTCAAATCTACGTGTGGTGTTAAGATAGGACTTGGTTAAGGTTCTTGTGGTAGTGCACGACATCATGTTCTTTTGGCGGTAACAAAATTTGGTTTTGAACCAACCTGTTACACGTTTCATGTAATTTGAATTTAGGTCCACCCTATGTCGGCTTGGTTATTTGCAGACCGTTGGCCGACATGGAAGAGTGTTAATGCAATGTCATGTATATATTCCTCCATTGCACGGATGCATAATGTGAAGTATAATTGAAGAAAACATAGTGAATATACAAGGAGACGATTGTGAAGCTAAAGTTATTCAAGGAGAGTTGCATCTCAAAGTGTGCGCCATTATCAAAAGATCATAAGGAGTGTAGAAGAGTGTCTGTAGCCAGTTCAAAAGTGTATGCGATGTATTTGGGTGCAATAGAAGGTTCGTAAGCTTTATCTATGTAATCCGGTAGGACTAGTGTTCTGCTTTGTTGGCATAACAATTAGCACCTCTGGAGTGCGAGTTGGTACGGACAACTATGCACAGTGCGTAATGACTACTCTTCAAATTAGGAGGGGAAGCTCCCTCTTATGCTGATTTGCGTGAAAGTAAAGTAATCTAACTCCTATCTTTTTGTCTTGGTTGGAAGAGGCACAAGGTTAAGGAAACCAAGAATGTTGTAGCTAAGGATTTTCTCTGGTTTTACAGATCTCTGACTACAACTAAACTAAATGCTTTAATCTATCCAATCTCCTCAAGAAAACAGAGCATGAGGAAAAAGGAGCGGGAATGGTTTTACGATAATCTTTAAGTCAGGATTTCCAAGGAGATGACGACACCTATCCGAGGCATAGGTTGAAAGAAAGATTATTGGCACAACATTAAACGACAATCTTCACTTCTAAATTCCCAAGGAGGTGACAACACCTATCTGAGGTGTAGATATGAAACAAAGATTATTAAACATAACATAAGATAGCCAACTAGGACAACAAATTGCATTAGCGAGACATGCATACAATAAACGATCAAACTAGCCACTCCATTTAAATAAGGTGAACAAATACCATAATAATAACATTCTGGTAAGGCTGCACAACTATTTATTATCACAATAAAAGTTCTTTGAATAGATATAGAATAGCAATACTACAGGTAAGGTTGCTCAGCATGTATGCTATCACGTGCAAAAGTTAATTACAAAATGAGCAAAAAGCTCTTATTTATAGACATCAAAGGTGTAGGGAACCCTAAAATCACCTTGAGTCAACTACAGTCTTGCAAGCATGCAAGATTTTATTGCTAAACCCTAAATAAAGGAAACTATGCAGTTAATTGGAAAACTACCATTAGTTAACCGAAACAAGACTAAACTAAATGGACATGTGCAATATGCACATCCTTATTGAAATGAAAACTAAATGAAAACTCCAACTGTACATTGACGATTCCAAGACAAACATAGCATGAAAGGTGGAACAACAAGTAACTTGGAAAGAAGCATTGAGTTAACTGCTGTGTCTGATGTCTATCTTGAAAAGGTGGGACGTCCTGATCTAGAGTTCACTAGCCGTGATCTTGAGCAAGTAACCCCTCCACGAGGTTGTTGACTGCATCACCATCTGGAGCATTGATACTCTGTCGTAGCACATTGTGTCTTCGCAACATCTCCTCACCACCTGTGATTTGGCTCTGAAGTTCTCCTCTACGCTTAATTGCCTCATCAAATAACACTGACATGACTGTAAGTTGATCTAACTTACAGCCAACAAAATACCCACTGAAAATACCATGGATGAGCACCTGCAACTCTGACTGAACATCAGTAAGCTCGACGTACTCACCACCCTCACGCTGATATTGGCAAGGAACTCGGGACATGAAAGTTCTCACGAACCAGAGTGCACTAGTTACGTGTAATCTGCTCTCGGCCAACTCTGAAGCCATTATATCCTGTATTTTTACCTTGAAGATCAACTGTCCTCCAAGTAAAAATAACTTCTTTATCTTCTTCGTCTGTGACTAAGTCATATGCTATCCTCAAATGAGAGATCATGATTTCATCTCTGGGTCTATCAACCGCCAAGTCTCACTCCTCATCCTGGATCTGTAGACGGAGTTCGCGAGCATTGTACCTCAATTGATATAACTCTGTGAATACAAAACGGCCCCTTGTGATGAACTCTTCGTCCCAATCTATCAGGCGCTTCCTATATACAACCAACTGATTAAGCTGATTCTGCTTTGCTGGTAGCTCTAGCGTCTGTGGGAGCAAGGTGGTGACATTTTCAATTCTATGCATGAGGTTAGAGATATACTGATGAGGCTGTTGGATTTCAGCCTTGAGGGCTGCCTTGTCTTCCCCGTCTTTTATCACTCTATCCTTTATGCTATCCGTTGCAACCTGAAGGAAATCAACCTCTGTTTGGCGTGTACTTCTACCAAGGTTGACCTTTATCACGTTGAAGTCTTCCATTTCTACCTTGTTCAAGCTCTGCCCTCTAGAGGTGCAACGGTCTCTATTATGATCTCCTTGTCAGCGTTCCTCTCTGCATGAACTTGCTTCTTTCTCTCTTATCTAGTGCATCCTGATAGACATGATCAAAATCCGTATGGTCAAGTTTGTAGGATGGCTGCCTCCTCTTCCTACCCGGCTGGTTCTCAAGCCAAGATGAGTCTCGACTAATCTCACTGGAAGGGTTGGTGCTAGTCATTGGAAGTTCTGATGAGTGTGAATGTGTAGAGGTATCACTACGTGGTGGCGAGTCTAGCTCCAAATCAATTTGAACTGGAATTGGATACTGCTGTGGTGCAGGTGATGGCATGGGAGGCTATACCTCTAGCTCTGGCAAGCTTCGAACTGTATTCGTGGCTGGCTCCACATGTGTTTCTGTAACAAGTGCCTTCCCTTTTGAATTATTAGGCACTTTGTTTCTTTTAGGAGGATTGCTCCGTTTCTTTTGTTTTGGTTTTGACGAGGATGGTAGTGAAGATTCCACTGGTGGCGGCTTTGTACTTGGCATGACTGCCCTCCTTGTCTTTTTGCTATCCATTTAGAGTATACTATTTTGAATGACTCTACTTGATCTCTCTTTGATAGATGAGTATTCCTTGGCAAACCAATCAACAGTTGGAAGTGGCTGCGTACCAACCTGTTTTCTGAAGAATTGAGGAAGTACATCCCCATCATCATCTGACAATCCTCCCACATCCTCTGACATGAAGACAAAAATCTGTGAGAGGGTGAACCTGCTGTAGTTGCGTTGGCGCACCTCGAACTCATCCTCGCAGTTGACCCAATAATCCTCCATTGTAGGCTTGTGGTAAGGGTGACCGCCAAGGCGAGTTGAATAACAACCCCAAGGGTCATATGTGTGTGCATCAACAAGGTACTTGAGATTAAGTTTTTCTAACTCATGACCTACAACCTTGGCGTCAATTGCTGTCTTGCACTAGTAGATTCCCATTTGCAATGGAAAGTTGGCAGCTAGCTTGCGCTTGTGGTGCAAACGTGAATGAACATCATACAATTGCCTTAGAAATTCCATGAAAATCATTCTATCCGAAGGATAACGGGGTAGCATAGTTGGATTTCTTGTATATCCGTAGGCGTGGATGTAGGTATAGGTAGGGAACTGAATGAACCAGTCTGCCTATTCTACCATTGTTGCTTTGGCAACTGCTGAGATATGAACATGCAATTCCTGGTCTAGGTTCCTCACTGTGTACATCAGGAATGCTTCTTGTACACGCTTGAAATGTCGCTCAGACTTTGTGAACTCAAGCTGGTCATAGTATTGATAAACCTTCTATACACTGAGAATCCCCACTGTGTTCAATCCTCTAAACTAACCCTGATAGGCAATCAAGTACACTGAGAATCACCACTGTGTTCAATCCTCTAAACTGACCCTGATAGGCAATCAAGTATACGAGATATGAACACATATGAAATTGGTGGGCAACCAGGAAACCGGTAATCTGCTTGTGGAGAATGTCACTGATCAAAGAGGCCCAGTCATAATGCTCTCGCCTGGAAATAATTTGAGCAATGATGTAGTACATCCAAGGCTGAAATTTATTAGCATCTGCATGACTGGAAACACAATTAAGAAGAGTGATCAAAATCGCGTACTCATCATTGAACTCTCCGCGACCCACATTTTGTGGCAATTTAACTTTCTTCTGTTTTAACCACCTTTTTGCCATTTTGCTTTGACACATGTCCTTATCAACGTTGAATGCTTTCTCACACTAATCCATGGTAATGACCAAATTGTTCGGATATTGAGGAATACCAAAACACCTCTCAATGTCCTGAGGCCTAAGACTACAAATCACCCGTCCATCCACTGACTGAATTTCTCGGGTAGTAGAATTGTAATGCTTGACACAAGACATCACAAATTCTATGCAATGAATTGAAATAGGGAGTGAAGCCACCTCTAGCAACCCAGATTCTTCGATGTTTTGAAGTATTGCTTGATTTATCTTAATCGGATCCAAGATAGCCTCTGGAAGCACCTTATGCAAATCCGTGTCAACTGTTCCGATGAAGTCATGAACCGAGATTGACTTAGTCTTGAATTCGATTTGTGTGTACTGCATTATGAAAAACTCGCCTGTTGACTGTAAACTCGACTATGTTCTGACAACTTTCTCTGAAAAGCTAAAATGTCTCCTGATGAGGCTAAAAATACCCTGTTGAAGGGTAATTTTCACGAAAAATTCTGAAATGTGGGTTTTGTGGATAAAGTGATTCTAAAACAACCCACAATGTCAGAATTGCGAAAAAACGCCGTTTAGCTTGTCATGCAAAGACTTTTTAGTCAAGAACTGCAAGGGTTTTAGGGTTTTTGGAGGGCAATTTTTCCGAGAAAAATTGAAATATGGGTTTTGTGTAGAAGATGATTCTAAGCCAACCCAGATTCTCCGTTTTGAAAAATATTGACTTTTACTCTATCATGCAAAGGAATTTCAGTTGAGAAAAGCAGAGCTTTGACAAATTTTCCTGAAAAATTCTAACACATGGGTTTTGTAGAGGAAGCCGTGCACAACCAACCCAGATGATCAAAATTTTCAAAAGTCGCCAAATCTTGGACATGCGAAGAAAACCTAAGACGAGAATAGAAGAATTTAAGACAAAAGACAAAAGTTTTTATGTTTTTGCTTTTGCAAAAATCGCCATGCTTGTCTAGAGTTTGCTGATTATTCTGGACCTGTATCTGCAAGGAAATCTGAAAAATAATATTTGTAGTGCCTTTGAATGTTGATTGCTGAGAAAATTCGCTCACACAATGAGGAAAATTTGCTTGCATTTCAACCCGTTGTGAGAGAAATGGACCCCATCTTGCAGTAAATAAAGAAATTTGAAGGTTTATGGCGCCAACTGCAAGTAGAAACTTTGATCTGGAAAGAATTAATCTGATTGGACCTCACTTCGTTCAACATAAACTGACTTGGAGTTTTAAAAATATTAAAATATTAAAATATTCAGCTTAACTCATCATGTGAATTTGCAATTGAGTCTCAAGATAGGCGCCAATATTAAAATATTGAAGAAAATCGCCCCATTAAAGACATGCTGAAATTGAAAATTTAATTTTTTTTAATTGAGTTAATTGAATTCTCTCTTTTTGGGTTTGCTTAGAATATTTTTCTAATTCCGAAAAGTCCAAGTTTGGCTCTCCAGGCATCCCCTATCAAAAGTAGAGATTTTTAGCTAACTTCCTATTTTGTAGCTTGTTGAAAACGTCACAATCGCCTCTATTGAGCTTTGATTTTCAGATGCCCGGTTGATGCTGGAGCTGAGTTGACACATCTGTTGCGTAGCCAGAACTACTCTGATGAAATGTCTGCTGGGAGCTGCAAGTGTTAAAAACCATGTTTGGTGCCTCAAAAACAAAGTCGCCTTTTATTAAAATAATGTATAGGCCACCAGACTTGCCATTTCTTTGATTTGCCATTTCGTGCTTCAATCTACCGCTGTTGGTGAATGATGACCCCCTTCGTTGGATATTGGATCCATCGCGTAACTAGAAGAATTCTGCAAACAATGACTGTATGCAGAGTGTTTGAAAGTCAATTAAGGGCCTCAAATGCAAGGGCGCCCCTGGCCTGTAGAGGTGCAACTACCATCTTGAGAATGATTTTGCAATTTGCAACTTTCACATGAACGTTGTACTTGACCCTTGACATCGGAAGCTGGATTGCTCCGATGCACGCGTTGTTGATCTCATCGCGAAGCTAGAACAACTTGGAAGAGATGTTCCTGGAAGTGACGAAGCGAGAAAACTGCTTCTAAGACCTCTAGTAGAAGGCGCCTTTTCCAAGGGAGTATGTAAATTCCATACTTTGCCATTTTTTTGCTTGATTTCATTCTTTAGTATTCTTCGATGATTCTTCACTCACGGGCATTTGACAAACCCTGAGGGTTGACGGTTGGATTTACTGAATAGCTAGGAGGATTTTGCACAAATCTCGTGAAGACGATGGCTATTAAAAACCTCATCTAGTTGGCCAAAAGGCTAGGTGCCCCTGGCCTATAGAGGTACAATTTGATATTTTCACTTTTATTTTCCCTCCATTTTATGTGCTTGTTGGAACCACTGCCACGGTCACTTAGCACATTTGACGATCTTGTGAACAGATGCATTGTGGAGCTGGGCTGAATCAGAAAAGATCCCCCGGAAACAGAATTTGCAAACTCATTCATCTGGCATGTCTAATTCAAGGGCGCCCTTGGGCTATAGGGGCGCAAAAACTGCAAATTTGACTGTCCCTGTGATATGTAAACACCGTACCTTCCGCTTTCGCCTTTGATTGTTGGAGTTTTGCAAGTCAGATGGACTCGCTTGATAGCTTGCCAGAAAGTTGACTAAAAACCGAAGAGAATGAATGTATTTGTAACCAGAAACAATTGAATCTGAGCCTCCAAATTGAAGGGCGCCCCTGAGCTACTAGGGCACAGATTTGTCCTGGACTCGATGTTTTCCTCCATTTTGCGCTTTGGGAACACCATTTGGCTGCTGAGTTGACCACATAGAAGCATTACTACTGCTGATGCGTGTGATTGTTTTTCACCATTTTCACATGTACGGACACTGTAAAGTTGATTTGCATGTTGATTGCGCAAGTGTCTCCTATGTTACAAAGTGAAATGTTTCCAGACTTACAATATTTTTTGCACTTTTTGCCATGTGAAAATCCCCTCCGTCGTGAAGCATCTTTTTCAGCATCCTTCATCATAGAATGTTCTGCTTTGAGTTTCAAGCTTAGATTTTGACACATGGTATTGACCAACTGCCATTGACGACCTCATAGGTCCTAACTTTTCTCCTGAAAAAGTGAAAACTACCCACCAGGCTTAAAATGACTTTTAACTAAAACTAACTTCACCACTGTGATCCTGATGTGAAATAAGCCAATCAAAATTAATTTCAGCCAATTCTGACAAGTTTCAATTTTTAGGGTTTCGCGACCTGAAACAAGGTGTTTGAAACCATAATTTTCAATCTTTCCAAATTTCACTATTATCTTCTTGACACCAAACTGACTCAAAGTCCATACTTGATTTGCCCAAAAACTATGTTTTGACATCATTTTAACAAGGTTTAGACCATTTTAAACAAAATGCCTTAATGAAGCAAAAGAAATGGTTTGGGTACAACATGCTTGTTGTACTAATCTATGTAGGGGATTGGTGTCTCCAGTAGGTTGGTGCCTACAAATACAATAGGGGATTGGTGTTTCCAGCAGGTTGGTGCCTACTTCATATTATAAAATTCATTTGTATCTTTCTGCTTTGTGAGGCTGGATTTGGACAACAGATCCAAGCAGCTAGTCTCACCATGGTTTTTCCCATCTTGGGTTTCCACATATTTCTTGTGTTCTACTGTGTGAATGTGTGTTCTTGATTGGTGCTTGATTAGTAGTAGTGAAGATTCAAGTTTCCTGTTTTGGCATATGTGATTGAGTTAAGAGTTTTAAATAGATTTGATCTACTGATTCACCCCTTCGCCCCCATCCCTCTCAGTAAATTGTGTGCCCTTCATAGATATTTGGAGAATGACACATCACTAAACAAACTAGAATACCACCAACTGGGACATCTAGCAGGAACTCCTAATTGGTACTCCTAACATTACACTCGTTAACATGAAAAAGGTATGGAGCAAGTGTACACCATAAATTAATTGATGTCATGCAGTTTGACAGTATACTTTTTGAGGTGAGGCAAATTATTCTTTTGAAACAGACCAAGGAGTAGAAACTAGAAGTAGTTAAAATAAATGTAAGATTAGTAATGGAAGAGTTCGTAATGATTCATTCCAGAAAGCAACCATAACATAGTGTGAGATGCCACAAAGTGATTGTTTCTACAACATTCTTGGACTGAATGCAATTATGATTAATACTATTGTATTATTGCTTACACGGTTTGACCATGACATGCATGTTCATGATATATGTGAAATGGAACATTATGTTTAAGACTGTAGTTTAACTAAACCAATAATGAAGATATATAAAATTTCTGCTTAAATCATGTTAAGATTTTCTATCTCAGCTTACCTGCCTACTTTGTGGCAAAAAATAAGCTTTCTTCAAAATGAAGAGTAAAAAAGTGCAAAATACACATAAAAATGAAAATATAAGTCTACTACGTTAGAGATAATATAAATGGGAAAACAGGAGCGGAAAAAGAGAAATTCAATTGTAAGGTATCCTGACCTTTGTAGATAGCAGACATTATATATGGACCACATGGATTCAGAAACAGCAGTGGCCCTTTTAAGACAAGAAGTTCAAACAAAATAATAATATATAATTTTGTCTTGAAGCAAAATATATGAATTTGTGATGCTATTGCTAAGAAAATCATAGCAAAATACAAGGAAGAACTTTGAAGGAACAATACTACCAAAGAAAATAGAGCTTAAATATCCAATGATATCAATCTGTAGTTAATTGTGTTTCAATATAAATAACGTGCAATCCTTAATGACAGTGAAAGTCCACATCAAAAACAAGATAATGTGTTGGTTCAGATAGGTTGTTACCGAGCAGATTGCCCATGACATTTGATTGATGGATGGTACATTTGGTTAGAAAATGTAAGCCAGAAAACCATCCCTGATCTGACTGACCATCTGTGGCAAGTTTATGTAATTCTGGCCCACCCTAGGGAAAATTTGCGTAAAACCCACAAAATTTCTGAAACATTGATTCACAGTTTCTGTACAAACAGTGATTGTTTTTGTTTTTGGGAGTAGATGCATACATGGAATTTACAGGTGTGCTCCATGACACCAGAAGTCGTAGAACCTGGATTTCAAAGAGAGGGCCCAAGAGAGTCATAGTTGAAAAGACACAAAAGAACAAAGAAAATGCCAATTACCAGGAGAGTCGGGCCCTACTATCACAAACAGTCTGCCCTACTATCACAAACAGTCTGTGCTGGCAGATCAACCATGTACGTCATGATTACAGATAGTCATAATGGCTGATTGGGGCCATAACAAAGGAATTTTGACCCAATAAGTTGCCAATCCTGGATTGCTTCTGATAAGGATTGCTAGCTCACTCTTTCAGTAACTGCTGGGGCTAATCACTCCTTCTGATGGCACTTATTCCAATTCTATTGTAGACACACACATATAGATCTAGTGCTAGAGGTTGTAAAAATAAATCATCCTTTCTCAAAAAAATGTTGTACATACTACATACCACTGAAATCATCGACATTATTAAGTTGTATGCGATTAATTTCCTTTTTTTTTGTGTACGTGTTGTTGTTCTATTTATTTTTTGGGAAAAAAGGAGGATTATTTTAAAAGAATTCTCTTACATTTTACAACATGGAGATTTCCAAATGGCCAGAGCCATAAATAAAGCAAGAAGAGAAAAAACTTGGGGAGTTTTTTCATTACCCCAATAAGAAGTGTCCGGAGAGCCCATTTGACAACCATAATCCTTGAAAACATGAATCCCCTTATCTACCAAGCTAGAGAGGGAAGATACTGAGCATGCCAAAAAAAGCAGACCAGGCTATAGTACCAACAGAGGACCTTTGAAGAAGAATTCCAAGTAGATTGGCAATCAAAGAGCTTGAGCCACAACAAATAAGAAAAAGGATGGTTAGGCTTGATCATTATGACCAAGTTGGAGAAGCTGAGTGGATTTTTCCTAGCCTCTAACACCACTGCCTTCACTCAATCTATCTTCCTAGTGTCTTTCAAAGTATTTTTCAATGCATAAACACAACACGGGGTCCAAAAAATGTGCTTATAAGCACCCTCCACCATCAAGCCAGCTAATTTTCACACATAGGCTGAATCAGTCACTATTTGTATAACATTAGAGGCTCCAACCTCTTCTATGGCATCTTTCAAAATTTGAAATTGGAAGTTTGCATCTTTCCTTTTTCCTGACCAATAAAAAACTCTAAAAAAATAAGAGCTAACTAAACTTGTGACAATAATATTGATGAGTGGTTGATGTTTGATATTGGTCCACCCATCCATTATGATGGAGCATCCATCCCTTATCTGAGTTTGTATCATGTATTCCATCAACACATTCACCTTGGAAGATTCTCTATGGAGGAGGGTGGTGCATAGCTTATATTCTCTTGGTGGGACTAAAGAGAGACCAACAATTATGAAATCTTTGAACATTTGATTAAATTATGTTGAACATGCCACATGAAATGATACGGCTCGAGCATGAAATTTTTTAGCATTAGAAGAATCAACCACATCTTGTGATTGTTTGTTAATCATATCTGCAACATTAGTAGTTGTCTTCTTTCCCCTAGTAGAAGTAGAACCCTTTCCCCCTTGAATTGCAACATCCATGGATCTTGTAGCAATGACACACTAGATTGCAAACTTTTCAATGAAATTCCTTTCTGTCTTGCCTGCCCCTCCATATGCTATCTAGTTGCCTCAATCTTCTCAGCTGGAGTTATAGCTTCACAACTTTTCACCCCTTGACCACCTATCCAGAAAAGATGACAAAAAACTCTAGAGTAGCTGTCCCTATAGTCTTTTTATATAAATGCATAGTTATACTCTACCCCCCTTGAATTTTTTGTCGTATCTTATAATCTTTGTCAATTCTTGATACAAATTGTAAGAGAGGTTTCTTGGGGTTAAATGGGCCTTGTGTGTAGGTTTGTACTTGTTGGCCCTGCTACACTCCCACTCTCTGAAGAACCCCCAATGGCTGCCATACTTCTATGAGTTCTAGGTCTACTTCTTTCTTGCATTTGAACTTCAATCTCCTCACTATCACTATTCTCTTTGCTGCTCATGGTTTTTTTGGTTAAGAAATTAAAAGAGAGCTGCAAGTTCAAATAAAAGAAAAAATAAAATCAAAATGCCCACTCTGTGTTAAATTTTTTGAAAAGAACTTTAAAAAATACAAAACAAATTGAAAAAATAAATGTAAGTTGAATGTAATGAATTTGATGCCCTAGTACCTTCTTTCCACTGCTGTTCTTCTCTTGCTGCTCTTCAACACAAGTTTGCAAATGTTAAAATTAGATAGTTCTCTTCTTTTTGGTTGTTTTGAGGGGTGGATTGTGTTTAGTTGTTGTTTAAAGCGGTGGGGGGTCCTTGTGGGCCCACCCACTCCTTGTTTTTAATTGTGTTTAGTCATATGTTGCTGGGCCATAGTGGGTGGCTGGCCATCCCTTGCTCTAATTGGGACGTTTCAGAAATTTACCCCTTTTTTTTTTTGCAAAAGGGGACGGGGGAGGAGAGGGAGAGGGTGTGGTGGGGATGGGGATGTTTCCTAGGTGTTCCTGCATCCCCGAAACGCCCCCTACAGGAAATGGGGGTACTAGGGTAGGGGACGCATCCCCGGGCTAATGAGAAGACTTTAAATCTAATTGTATAGAATCTATGACTGCAGACTCTATATCTAATCAGAAGACTACTGTTATCAACAAAAATGGCACAAGAAATCTCTTTAAAAATATAATTCCTCTAGGAAAATGAACTAAATGGAACTCTTGCCAAACTACTTGTGTGAAGATAGTGCCATAAGAGAACACAAATTTAACACATATGGTAATCTATAAAAGAATTGAAGTAGAAGAAGAAATTTAACACCCTCAGAAATATAAAGAGTAAGAAATGAAATGGATCAAGGGAGGAAAAAGGCTCTTCCTTTCCAACCAGGGCTGATCGGTAACTCAAAACTTCAAGAAATGCAGGAAAAATGGCACTGCTGTTCATTCGAAATCAAATCCTATTCAGAAAAAATGTGCTCACAATGTCTTAATTGTGTTGAAGAGTTGAACCGAATTATCCTCTGCTAGTTAGATGGTCACTTTTCCAAATCTTCCTTTTCTTTTCTTAGAGGTATGAAGTTAGGGATAGTTCAACTGTTTTCTAGTTTTTGAGAATCAAAAATTATAATGCTCAAGTTTTTGATGTCTACTAATGGACATAATGTTTAAACACAATGAATTGCAAACATTGCCAACAAATGATTTACATAATTTTAATTCTGCACTGTCTAACATATGCCTATGTGCATGGAATATTATAAAAATCTATCATGCATGCTATAATTAACCAAGGCGCTGTTGAGAAACTTGAAGATGTAAGGCTGAAATGGATTTCTTGTAAATATGACTATCACGAATATGTCATTCAATCCTTTAAGTGATGTAAATCTTTCCAAATCCTGAACTGGCTGCTGTAGAACAAAAACTTCTCCAATTGCTGGTTCTAACACATATTTGTGATTATCACAAAGGTATGCAGGAAGCTTTGTTTAGGGGAAAAAGATGCATTCTCCATCCATAGTTTGCCGGAAGAGTTTGTTTAGATGTGAAAAAACACGTATTGACAGTGTGCCATTTGGCTCCCCTAATGTTGTGTAGGTCACAAAAATTCCACACTTGTAGGCAAAGCTATTGTTTTGCTCCCACAAATAAAGTAATATTTGTTGTATAGGTTCTGTTAATGCAGTGAACAATGTGACCCAATGAAATTTCAAAATTTTACTGGTTTGTTCCTTATATTGGCATAAGTGTTTCTAAACATTTTAATGTTTGCTACAGTGAGGCTTGATGTAATTTGGAATGGTGATACATTTGTATATGGTTTGTTGCCTCGTTCATTATTACATTTGCTTGTGTACCCTTATTTTGTTTGAGATGGTATAAGAACAGGATTAGTACATGGTATTTACAAGAGCAGCAGTTCCTATATATTTATCTAACTTCATCCATTCTAAATATCATGATAGTACATAGTTAGCCCCATATTCTTTGTTTTCTGTCTCTATTAGAAAAGCTAGTGCAAGATAGTTGCACGTTCAGTTCATTTGGCAAATTGCTTAAGCTTCAACTATTTGCAGGCAAGGAAAGCACAAGAGAAATGACAAGGCTTGGAATGGGTTATTCTATATTCAAACATGGATGCTTCTATCTGAAATGATGACGATCTTTCTTCAAGAGGTTCAATGTTAATTATATGAAATCTTTTCTGATTTAATCCTATATGTTAATTGGGTTCATTAAAATCTTCATTTCAATGTTTTTAATCTAATAATGGGCAATGTAGTGTTATTAGGCATGCCACCATTTAGAGTCTTATAATTTTCATCGTTTTTTTTTCAGCAAATTATCAAAGGACTGACTCTTATATGTTGTTTGACATCCAAGATTTACTCTCTTTTCTAGAAGTATGAAGTGTGGTGTTGACTATGTAACTCTTTCAAACATCAAACAAAGGTTCTTGCTGCCTTGTTTTAACTAACAAACAAAATTTTGTGTATTTTTTCCTTATACCACCTTAACTCTGAAAAAATTCAAATGGCAACAAATTAAACCATGATATGTACTTATTGCTCAAATAGCATAAGTTCGATAGAAATTAGTATATAGGTGCATATAGGAGAGGGTGTTGTCGGAGTTGTGAGTTTATATTTTATATGTTATTAGGTTAGTGTTGTTGGGTCTATTAAATAAACAATTTTTAGTATGTTAGTTGCGTAGTTGTATACGGGAAAAATGAGGCTTTATAAAAGCCATAAAATATCGTTTGTAATCAATTCACTCCCGTATAAACAATAATCTCTTTATTTTTATTACGTTCAATCACGGTGTAGTCTGTTAATCTTTGTGCTCACCATTTCAATAGCAGCCTCTTTTTAGTAACATAAAGGGGTAAAAATATTATTAAACCAAGGACACAATACAAAGCAAGGCCATTAAATGGCCCTATCAAGTTCAACCAAGTGATCCAATTGATGAGACAAATCCGGGGGCAGATGGCCCCGATCCACCAAATTCCAATCATGCATATGATCGGAAGCCCATTTAGCCAAACAATCAGCCACACCATTCCATTCACGGGGAATATGGTTGAAAGTAACATGATCCAGAGATGCACAGAGAGTGAGAATTTGTTCAACAATCAAAGCCAGCTGCCAGCTCACATTATCCATATACTGCCTTTTCAGTAAGTTCACCACAACCTGGGAATCAAACTCACATATGATCCTTCGCCAACCCAACTGACTGGCCCACTCCACAGCCACTAAAATAGCCTGAGCCTCCATAAGATTATTCGTATGAAGACCCTTATACACAGAGAAAATAAACTGAACATCCCCTGAGCTATCACGACCCACACCTCCAATGCCAGCATGAACAGGATTACCACGAGAAGAGCCATCCGAGTTGATTTTTAGGACTCCCAAGGGAGGAGGTGTCCATCTTCCCTCCCTATTCACCTTTGGGGTAGGATGCCTACATCTGTTACGCATGAGTTGTCATTGCGGAGGAGGAAGATGAAGACGAATACAACAATCAACATCTCGAGGGTCCACCCGCATAGTCATATCACACTTAGCCGCAATAGTTTCTCCTAAGAAGTGTAAAATTTTCCTCCAAAGGTGAGGAGCCATCAGCCGCAAATCTTGAAAGATCCGCCTATTCCTCTCCAACCAAAGATTCCAGATAATAAAGGAAGGCCCAATAGCCCAAGCAGCCTGGAGAAAGGAAGTAGAAACAGGGGCCCTGCCCCATCGTTCCCCAAATTCCACCAAAGAGGAAACATGCTAGCAGGCCGTATTCCACACCCCCACCAGAAGTGCCAAATCTCCCTAGCATAGGAGCATTGGAAGAAGATATGGGATACACTCTCTTCACAACCTTGACACAAAACACACATAGAGGGGCCTTGAAAACCACGCTTACATAAATTATCCCAAGTGACACCGATTTTGGGCCACCAACCACATAAAGAAGTTGCACTTGGGCCATGACAACTTGTGCCAAACATGCTTCCACCAAGGGACCTCAATGTCCCCAAACAACTGCCTACCAATCTGTTTATAACCAGCAACCACAGAGTACTTTCCAGACAAGTCTGAACCATCCCAAGCCAAAACATCAGGTCCTCTCAAAGAATTACAAGCACGGGATGCCAAAAGTTGGGAAAGCTCACACCTATCCCCCTCAGACCCTCCTGGAGGCCACTCAGAAGGGTGCTTCCAACGAAAACGTAGAACCAAACCATCATGTTGCGCCACCTTATAATGCTCCACAGTATCCCAGCCAGCTGCACTAAAAACCTCAGAAAGAGGCTGGAGATGAGGAAAAGAAGAAAGAATAGGAGGGTGACCATCCCAGGAATCTGACCAAAAAAGAGCCTGTGAACCCGAATGACAGATCCAAAAAAGAGCATCCTTAATCAACTGCGCCCCCACTTTCAAAGTATGCCAGATCATAGAACCACCCCCCTCCAGAGGATAGCGAGGGACCTCAAAAGAAGCAACACCCCGAAGATATTTAAGGTTGAGAATACGAGCCCATAACTGGTGCTGATGGGTGCACCAGCGCCAGTAAAGCTTAGCAGCAAGAGCTTTCCCATTCAAAATAGCAGAGCGTAAACCAAGACCCCCCTCCTGCTTAGGTCTACACACCGATTCCCACTTAACAAGGCTCCATTTTGAAGACAATAAATTACCGCTCCAAAGAAATTGACGAGAAAGAGCATCAAATTCCTTAAGGAAATACATAGGAGCCGCTTGAACAAAGCACCTGTAGATGGGAAGGGCCTGGATGACAGACTTAAGAAGAGTCAATCTAGCTGCAGAAGACAACCAACGATGGGTCCAATGAGTAACCTTTCGCCTAAGCTTATCAAGCAACTGCTGCCAAGAAGATCTGGGCAGACGGCCAACAGTAAGAGGAATACCCAAATAAACGAAGGGAAGAGTCCCAATTTGAAACCGCAGAATGGCAGCAATCCTATGCTGGATAGCTTGAGGAGTATTAAAGAAGAAAATAGAAGACTTTTGCTCATTGACTCTCTGGCCCGAAGCCGCCAGGTAGATGTCCAAAGTTTTCCTGAAGAAATCAGCCTCCCTAATACGAGCCAGACCCATAAGAGAGGTATCATCCACGAATTGGAGATGAGAAAGTGTAGGCAAGCCCATCCCCCACTGCCAACCATGAATCAAGCCATGTGAAACCTGAGATTTAAGAAGACGGCCAAGCCCCTCAGCCAGAATAATAAACAAATAAGGAGAGAGCGGATCCCCCTGACGAAGGCCCCTAGTAGCCCCAAAAAGCTCAGAAGGCTCCCCATTCATAATAACCGAAAAGGAGGAAGAAGTCACACAACTCAAAACCCAACTCACCCAATCAGAGGAAAAACCAAAGGCCAGCAGAATCTTCTGAAGAAAACTCCATTTAACTCTGTCATAGGCTTTGGCCATATCCAACTTGATAAACATAGACCTCTCCTGAGAGGTAGCCATGGAATGAATGGCTTCAGACGCAACCACCACCCCATCCAGAATTTGCCGCCCAGCCACAAAGCCACCTTGCTCCTCAGAAATAATCATTGGCAAACAAGATTTGAGTCTCTCAGCCATCAACTTCGTAATAATCTTATACGCCACATTACAGAGTGCAATAGGTCTAAAGAGATCAAGTTTGTCAGCACCTTCCTTCTTAGGAATGAGAACCAGAAAAGTAGCATTCAGGGCACGAAGCATTTGCTTACTATGAAGAGACTCACGAACCACCTCTAACAAATCTTGCTTCACAATATCCCAAAACTCCTGGAAAAACTCAACTGGGAACCCGTCAGGGCCAGGAGCTTTCCCTTTGTTCATCCCAAACACCACCTCCTCCACTTCAGACAAAGTCACCGGGCGAATAAGAGAAGCATTCACCTCATTAGAAATTAAAGAAGGAATACAAGCAAGGACTCTATTTTCATCAGCCTCAGCAGGTACAGAATCCTCAGTGAAAAGATTAGAGTAGTACTGACGAGCCTCTCTAGACAGAGCATGTTGAGCAGAGATTGAAATACCCTCAGAGTTAACAAGAGAAGAGATAAAGCACTTATTTCGACGAGCTTGCACAGAATGATGGAAAAAGGCCGTATTCCGATCACCCTCTTGAAGCCAATCAATCCTAGCCTTTTGTTTCCAGAAAATCTCTTCACGGAGCTCCCACTCTTCCACCAATTTCAGAGCCTGGGATTCAGCATGCCCAAGAGCCTCCGAGAAGCCCAAATCCCGAATCTGACGGGTAATCACAGCAAGGCGGTCCAGCGCTTCTCTTTTCCTAGCCCGAAAATTACCAAAACTCAACCTATTCCATCGCTTAAGATGAAACTTAACATATTGCTTCTTAACCAGAGAATACATAGCTGTACCATAGGCAGGGGCGCCATCCCGCCACCATTGAGCCACAAGATCACCCAAAGACGGATCACGCAACCACATGAGCTGGAATTTGAAAGGAGGATTCTTAGGATTTGGAAAAGCTGAAGTCGAAAACTTAATTGGCCAATGATCAAAGCCACGCCAGTCAAGAATCTCAGAGCAAATGACCAAGCTACCTCTAACCCAAGAGCAAGAGACAAGGAAACGATCAAGCCGCTGGGCAATCGCTTCAGGCCCACTCCGTCTATTATTCCAAGTGAAAATTCCATTAGAGGGTTTTACATCCATCAAAGCTAGAGAGTTCACATTAGTCCGAAACATATCTGAAGCAGGGCCAAGCCTAGGCAGCCCTCCCCTTTTCTCCTCCAAGCTCAACACAGCATTGAAGTCACCAGCTAAAATCCAAGGCAGAAAGGGAGCGCAGGACCTAACATACCTGATATGAGCCCAAAGCTGGGATTTACCACGAATATCAATTGGAGCATAAACATTACTAACCAAAATAGTCTCACCAGATTCCAAAATCGAGGCCACCATAGAAATAGCAGACTGGCTGGAAATCCACCAATGAGGGACAACCTTACGAGGATCCCAGAAAAGAGCCAGACCCCCAGAGGTTCCCCTAGACCCAATACACTGACACTGGCCAGAAAACCAAATACGAGGAGCATGTTGAAGCATGAGGTCCACCTGAAGCTTAGTTTCCTGGATACAAAAGATATCAGGAGAATGAACAACAATCAAATGTTGAATAGCCTTTTGACGGGGGGTGCTATTCAACCCCCTTGCATTCCATGAGAGAATAATCATGAGGAAGGTTGAGAGAAGTGGGCCTCAAGGGTCTTAATAGCACCAGATTCTACCAAAAGATCCCCAGCGGATTTAAGCTTGTCTGCATCCTTCTTACGACCAACTTTCGAAGAAAATTCAAAATGTCCCTTCTTGAGAGGGCGTTGCAGCACCCCCAAGGAAGGAGACGATCCTCGCCCTTTGCCTGAAGAAAACACTGCCTTAGCCAAATTTGCTAAAACAATATCATCCTGCACATCTACAGAGGCCCCAGGAGGCTCCGAACCCCCCTGCTCCAATGCCGGAGAAGAATTCTGCACAACAATCGCTTTCTCCATCCCTGTATCCATCCCAGCATCCATACCAGTGGCCCCAGCAGAAAGCTCAACAGGAATCCCTTCCTCCACAACCTGATTATCCAGGACCTCAAACCGATTGAAACCCTGATCATTCTGACTATCCTTATAGGCCCGCTTGTGCCCCCTCCCTTTATTTCTCTGCTTAACAGGGATAAAGCCATCCTTCTCAGGCCCACCCTCACCCCCAGGAGCCTTCCCTTTATCCCCTTTCTCCACCGAGGGCCCAGAAGAAGGAGAAGAAGACACCCCAGCAGCTTTGGGTGCCCGAGGACACTGGCACTGAAGGTGTCCATACTCGTGACAGAAGCGGCAACGAAAAGGGAGGGACTCATAATCAAGCGGTTGAATCCACGAAGCAGAGCCAATAAAAATTTCCAAAGAGTCTGGCAAAGGATTATTTAAATCAATTTCAACGTAGATGCGAGCATAAGAAAATACCTTTTTATCCAAAGTATTTTGAGCAATGGCAGCCGGTTTCCCCAACAGAGCAGCAATCCGAAGCAGAATATTCTCCCTCCAAAACTCCAATGGTAGCCATGGAAGACGCACCCAAACAGGAACCCGAGTAGGAAGATCTTCTGTCGCATTAAAACCACTATGCCAGGGCTTAATGAACAAGCCAACATGATTGTAAAAATATGGCCCTCCTTCAAAAACACGATTACGGTCCGAGATACAAGAAAAATCGACCATGAAATAGCCATTTGCAGCTACCAATAAATCAAAATCCCCCTCAACTTGCCAGGTTCGACGGATCCAAGATTCTAATGCCGAGAGAGGAATCCGAATACCCAAGAACTTGCAGATCAAAACATGTTGGCTCCAATAAGCGATATCTTCCTGGACAGATTCAGGAGAGATAACCAAAACAGGCCGATCTTGACTCCGTGGCAGACATCCGTTCACTTTCTTGAGCTTAGAGCTCTCACCCACAAAAGATGACTCCAATTTTTGTGCATGCATAGCCTCTGAAATTTTTTGAGATGGCTTCGAGCCTGTAATAACCAGACTATTGGAAACCACAGCCATGGGCCCACCCAACTCACTTGGGCTCCAGCCAACCCTTACTCCACCGCTTCCACCAGCCACTTCCCCCCCACCAAACAACCTCCCACCAGTCCGTCACCCACCCAAACCCCCGCACCACACCACACCCCATAGCAGCCTCTTTTTGAGTATTCATCGATTGTTGAAATTTAAGATATTAATGTATTAAGGTGTATGCCCAATTTCATTTGGGTTTATCGTTTTCGACGTATATCATGTGTATTTGTATCATTTTAGTATAATGTGTGAATTTTTACTTGCACACTTAATTTATTAGAACCAAATTGTGCCCCTTTATGAGGGATACATGTAGAGTTTTCTGCTTAAAAGTTAATAGAGCAATAGGGTCATCCACAATGCTTCAAAATGGTTTGTATAGCAGGTATGTCAGAAAGTATACTAGAAAGAGAATTGACAAGGAAGATAGTGACGAGAAGAATATTAGAAGGCAGGGGAGTGACCAAAGGTGGTAGCAGCAAACTAGGAATATCATGGGGTGTGTTTGGAAAAAATATTGTAGCAGGGAAGTGAGTATTATGCCCCTAATAGGTGTGACTACTTGGGGGGCTGAAGCATAAAAGTCTGTCCCATTAGTGGGTCATGCGTTGATTTATTAATCCCATGCAAAATTGTGGGGGCTTAGGATACAAGGAAAAACAAACAAATTAAGCTTGATGTAGATGACATTCTTGACATATATGTGTCTTAAACATTCTATGTGATGTCCCTTTCTTTCTAAGTCACATGCATTAATTTTAGTAGCTGAAATTTGCCACTTATGTCACATTTATGGGGGTCATATGAAGTTGCACAAACACAAAATTTTATAGGGAAGTAGCCCTTATTAGTTTTTAAAAAAAAATGAAGGCCCTTGTTTATTGTTTTATTTAAATATTATATTTAAAAAAGAGAGTTTATAATCAACATAAATATGTTAAAAATAAGGGTCTATTTGCATCAAAATTAACAAACTATTAATGAGTATAGTGGTGTTTTTAGCGACTCTCATTGCTCTCATTTTCATGCTCCTCCCTTATGTATCATTTTAAGGAGTATATTACAAGCGTAAGGTTTTCCTCTTCTTGATGATGAATTGTAAAGTGTGATTTGGAATGTTGATGCTAAACATCTTTACGTAGTTACATCTAGAAGCACTCTTAGACACTATCATAGCTTGTTAACATATCAAAAAATATAGGCTTAAATATCACTAATTACCAATAAAAAATTAATAACAAAAAAATACTAAAATGTATCCATGCATTAGATATTGGAATTAGTGATTGAATCATGAAAATGTTTTATTTGTAGTTCAAGTTGTGCATTATGGAAAGTGTTACAAAAAATAATAAAACTATAATAAATATTTATTGAAAACTAGCCAACTATGATAGAAATGCTTTTTTAAAAAAAATTAATAAAATAAAAAATAAAAAATACAAAAAAAAAAGGTTATAAATTGTAAGTTTACATTATCTTTAAATTCTTGAGAGTTTAATCATTATTATTGAAATTTGGCATGAGTTTTCCACAATCCATGTAGATTAGATAATATTACTTTTGGATTGAAAAATAAATACAATTGAATCCAAAAACAATTTCAATGTAAAAAATTGTGTTATCACCTTGGGCCAAAGACAAGGTGAATGGTTTATGGGAAGATAGGGTGATTAGAAGAGATGGATGGTAATGATTGAAGGATTGACACAAGTTAGGGTAGAGGTGATGGTTTTGGTAGATTGTTTATAAGTAGGATTTAAGGTTATAAAGTAAACACAAGGTAAAGAAGAAAACCATAATTGCCTTGGTTGAGAGAATGATATTTATGGAGGTACTCAACATAGCTATGGTGTCAAGTCTAAGGATTAAAACATGGTTATAATACAATATTGTGTCTTTTTTGTTTTTTTCCCATTTTGGAACCACTAAAATAAAGTTTTAAAAGCATTCATCACATTCTCTTAATTATAATGAACAAATTCTCAATAATTTAAGGACAATGTAAACTAATGATTTGTGATTTTTTTGTTTGTTTAGATTTAAGTTATATTTTTATTTTTTTTAATAAAAATATTTCTATCATAGTTAATTAGTTCAAAATGAAATGTTTAATACAATTTTTATTAGTATTGATTAATGTTTCCTCATAATGCATATTGTAAACTACAAATAAAATATTTTCATGGCTTTTTAGAAGTAGATAAGTAACTTCAATATCTAGCACATGTATTTTTGGTATTTTTTAATTTTTAATTTCTAATTGATGAGAATTGATTTTTTTGACAAGTTGCTACTAAGAGGGTAGCCCCCTTTGTATTAATTTCCAAAACATCCCCTTGAGGGGTTACAAAGTTTGATGGATTTAGCAAGATAAAAGGAATTATATTCCTCTTCTAATTTCATGCAATGTCTCAAATTGCTCACCTGAAAGTAAATTTGGACTAGCACTCACAAATTCATGCAAAGGGCCATATTTTTGAAGAAAAATTTCTTCTTTGAAGAGGTCCAAAATTTTTCGCATATTTTTGTTCTTCTTTAGAACATTGTGGTTTAGAACACATCCCTAAGCATGTTAAGTATGTTTAGGATCGTTTTTGGAAATTGTTGCACGAGCTCTTTTGACCCATTGATCTTGAGAGGGATGAACTAGCTTCCCCATAGATTTCCTTCTAGCTGAGGCTACCTAGATGCCCATAAAATCGCCAACTAGTGTGTGGTCGTGAATGTGGCCAACAACAAGATGTTGGACTTCAATAACTTCCACTATCGCCATTTCCATCTAGATTTTCCCTCCTTTGAAAATGTAGTTTATCTGTTTAGAAACCTCTTCTTCATTGCATGTGTACTCAAAGCCATCAATCATGGCCCATTCCACCAATTTGAGATGTGCCTTCATAGCATATACAACTTTAAATTGATTTCAAGCACCATTTGGATGTTCCTTTGAAAATTTGACCTATATGTTCTAATACTATTTTTGTGTGTACTTATATAGATTATAAATTAAAAAATATGATATTTAAACAAAACATAATAAAAATTATATTTTTTGTATCACTTTGTTTGACCCTTGAAAGTGTGACATGAAATGATAATTTAATCAATAAAAATGATACATGTGGCTTGGAGGAAAATGGTGTTGCATAAAATGTTTGAAGGACACATATACATGTTGAGAGTGTGTTTTAGAACTAACTAAATCTATTTTCTTTGTTTTTAAAGGTTGGGACATACAATTTGACATAAATCAGTATATCACCATGTGAGTCATTAGTAGGATAACCAATTAAACGCCATCCCAACAATAAGGGAAGGGTGTATAGTAAGGGGAATTGAGGACAATTCTTGATTTAAGAAAGTGGTTAAAAATGAGGCTATTAACAAATGGAATTTATTTATATTGTGGTATACCAAAAGTGGGAATGTGTATAGGGTGAAGCACACAATATTATGCTTGAGAAGCATATGGAGTGACATTATGATATTGGTGATGTGGCCATAAATTTGGACATTATGAAGGCTTGTCCTTAGAATATCAATCTCTAAGTAGTTCTTATTAGTGGTTCAAAATGGCTTTAAACAAAACAAGAAAAACAAGTTGAAATGGTTTGTTAGAGCATAACTAAACAATAATACTCTATGTAACTTGTTAGCTATTGTAGCATGTGAGTGAAAATTGCCTAATTTCTAGATATGGAAGCCATTATTTATTGAGTACATTGGGATTCTTGTATACCTTGCATTAAAATTTTAATGTTGGTGGTTAAGTATGGGACACAACACTTGTTTAAATCAATTTTCACTTAATATAATTATTTTATGTAACATTGGAAAATGGATTTATGGATTTCACATAAAAGCTAGCAAACATGACAAAAGGAGACCACAATGAGACAATATAAGTCACAAGTTGGGTGGCATTCTCTATGTTTATTTGTCCTTGCAAGGTGAAAAGTTAATAGAATATTTGTGGTTTCTTGTTTCACCTAACCTTATACATAAAAGACTTGGGATAATGACTTGATATTGTTTGCTTTTGGAGTAAGGAAGTGCCATTAAAATATTGTTGACATTTTATTATAGGTAGAGCATAGAGTGGTGACACTTAAATTAGCTTTCTCGTTGTATTTTTAAAGTATTTTATTAATAATATAGTAAATGGTTGTAATGTCCCGTTTTTTTCCTAAAATGTCTACAATCTATGTTTCAAAATAAATCAATAAAGATAATTAATATTACACCAAATTGACATTAAATAAAGATTAAGTTGTTAAAGAATGGTCAACCAACATATGAAGAGTTGTGTCTCTTGTAGTGTCCCTTTGTTTCGGCCGCTTGGGATTTGTGTAAGTTCGTTTGGTTAAATTGAGTTGTCTTTTCTATGTTCATTATTATATTGTTAAATTTGCTTTTGAAATTAAGTGATAAAATAATTTATAACGAACTATGTTCTACATTTGCTATTAAATTTTATTCTCATCTAAATCGTTGTTGACTCATGCTTAAGTCTGAAGGGTTTAAATTTATTATCAAACGGAAACTAGTGTGTTATGTTAAACATGGTAAAAGGATAAGCCGTCACTGAATCCCATGCCTTAAGGATCTTCGTAGGCTAGGTCAAATATACATAAAAGTCTAGAATGGTATTAAGGAAAGATATGCACTTTTGAAATTCTTTGAATATTAAATAAAATAATAAGAGGTCCTTAATTTTATATTGTTTTAGAACATCCTCCCAACGTTTTAAGGTAGTGAAATTCATTAGCCTAAGTAAGTAATTAAAATATATATAGATTTATAAATGGTATAGATTTTCATGGGAAAATGTTGGAAGTGGGGCCCTCTCAAAAAAAAAAAACTACCTAATAAGTCCATTATTAATGTTATTAAAATATCAATAAGTTTAGTTGAAATAGTAAAGCATATTTAATGTTAATTTATTTATCAATAATGTTATTTTTTTTTTAACTTATTTATCATTTCAATAATTAAGTTAGCAAAATATAAATGGATTAGTATTATATTAATGAACATTAAAACTACAAATGAGTGATAAGAAACAATTTAAAATATATAATAAATAGAATAGTTTTTAACAAAGATATTCACTTGTCCCTTCTGGTGCCTTCCACCTTGCTCCAAATATGTCCTTCCTTGTTCCGTGTGTCTTGTACCTTGTTCCGTGTGTCTTGTCTAAGTACCCCTTTTCCCTGCCAGCACTTCATGTGTCTTGGGGGAACGTCCTCATTCTGCATGTCTTGGAGAGAGAAAAGAAGAAAGAAAAATATACAACGGAGAGCCTCGTTCACATGAGAGGGAAGGGTATCATGGTTTGCGCGCAAAGGCCTGGATTCTGGATACAAGGTTCAAAAATTTCGCTTTACACCGGCCATTCCAATTGCATTCGATTGAGAGTTTCTTAAGCCTTCTCCTTCAAATCCGTTTTGTGCTCACCCTGCAACCCTTGCATTCCATGAGATCACATTTCTTTGAGGCAACTATGTAAACAGTCGCGTGCCTTATTTACGTTTCATATTTTGCATGCATATCTGCCAGGGCAGTGGCCTCAGGAAGATCTGACAAAACTCCTCTAACTGATATGCTTTGAGGGAGGCCCATACCCTGTTTCTTTGAAGCACCCATTTTGGCATAAGTAGGGGGGGAGGCGGCGGGGGCGGATGCACTCTGTCACACGGCAAGAGGAACGCTGGGGAAGAGGTGATGAAGGTTGGCTATACACGTTTCAATTGCATTCGCTTGAAACCACATTTCTCTGAGGCGTTTAACTAACAGCCCACGCGCCTGGTCTCTGTTCCCCATTTTTGCGTACATGTCTACCAAAGCACTTGCAACCCATTTTGGCATACGCGGGCAGGATACTGGTAAAGGTGGAACTGGAGGAGCTCGATTTTTATACCTGCCCCCACTTTGGCAGGCAAACAGCATGTTGGCGAAGGTTGGGGGATTCAAGAATAATTTGTGCAGAATTTTGAGGTTCATATACTCACCTTCACAATCACAAGGGCGAAGAACCTCTCTAAGTTCTAAGGAAATTCAATTGTAGATGCCAGGTAATATTACTTCTTCAAATAAAATAATAGGAAATCAAGCTGTAATTGTATAGCTTGTCATGTTGTTTGTGGATCATTAAAAAGCAGTCTTAATATGACGCCTTGTTGAGGAGCAATCAGCTGTAGAGGCATAAGTAGTCTTCCTGATTCCGTTGGCAACCTGTCACATATGCACTGCTTGAAAATAGAATGTTGTGGAGGTTTAAATAATCTCCTGATACCATTGTCAGCCTGTATTAGCCGCAACACTTGAACATAATAGGAAGTTTAAAGGTTTAAATAACATGTTGCTTTTCACCTGCTAATTGCTTTTGCTTGAAAGTTTCTATAGCTTTTCATTAAAATCCTTTTTGTGCAGTCATTGCATTCCATGAGATCGCAACTTTACTTCTTAAAATGTATTATTGATCATAGATTCGCAACTGATAAACATATATTTAGATATCTTACCCTAAATTTTGGAAGTTAGTTTGGACGTCTAATTAATAGAAGTTAACGACAGATTGGAGTTATTTTTACATATATAAATATTTAAAGACGAGGATAGCTATAGTAAAAGAGTATTTTAATAGATATATGTAAAACCTATTGAGTATTTTAAGGAAGAATTATTGAGGGACTTAATGTGCAAAATAGAGATGTTTTTTTTTTAGTAAATATTTGTATATATATATATGCATGCATGTGCCCTCTGATTTATTACTTGGAAAGTTTTGTTTGAAATACAAGTATTTATACATATATTTATAGATGCACAAATGTATGTAATTATGAGGTTAGAATAAAAGAATTACTTTGTTATAGAATTAATCAAGATTGTCAAGAGAAATAAGTTTGAGGAAGTAAATTAGGGGTGTGAATAAAAATGTTAAGCAAAGAAGTGTTTCGATATATGAAATAATTTTGAATTTAGCGAAGTTGAATTATATAAATTAGGTACGTGTAGGTTGATATTTATGTTGCCTTGGCTCAAGTTGTTAAACAGATTGGATTTAAGTGTTGCTTTGTTATCTATATACGATTAAATAAATAAATAAATAAATAAATAAATATATATATATATATATATATATCCGTTATAAAATATATATTTTAATTTGCCTATATACGACTTGAGAAGTATTCGTATATGTCAATATAAATAAATAAATAAATAACTAACTATGCATTGTAAAATAATAATATGTATATGTCAATATAAATTAATAAATAAATAACTAACTATGCATTGTAAAATAATAATATGCATTGTATAATAATACTGGGAACGAATGAATAAATACTAAAATTTGAGAAGGAAGTTAAAGTTAGGCAAGGTTGATTACTTATTTCATACTAACAAATGATAAAGGTACAATTATTAAGTGAGATAATGATAATGTCACCTCAGAAGATAAGCATTATATAAAATAGTTGAAAGATGTTTTAATTTTTCCCTTGATAAAGGTACAATTATTAAGTGAGATAATGATAATGTCACCTCAGAAGATAAGCAAGCATTATATAAAATAGTTGAAAGATGTTTTAATTTTTCCCTTTATACTATTATGTGCAAGTTTTCATTAATATAATTATCTTGGAATTGCTATTTAAGATGTTTTAATTTTTCCCTTTATACTATTATGTGCAAGTTTTCATTAATATAATTAACTTGGAATTGCTATTTATTTTTACATTTTCCCGACATCCTTGATCTTGAGATTAATCTTTAGTCCTTTACCTTTACCTATTTTAGAAATATGGTTTTACTTCTTTTATTCATATATATAAAAATATAAGTGTATAAATATATATAAAAATATACGTGTATAAATAAATGTATGCAGATAAATGTATTTGCTGTCAAATACATTTACATGTGTAATGAGAATGACTATAGATTTAGAAAATATAGAATTTAGGATATGATTTTGAATGAGAATTTTCGAAACCTTGTTATTTACTGAATTTTGTACATCTAATAGCGTTATGTTCTATAGAGTATTTTTATTTATTATGTATGATGTGTTGTAAATATAGTATTATATTGTGAAGATGATTATTTTTCAAATAATCTAATTCAAGATGGATATAATCTTATAGTGAATTTTTATTTATTTATTGGAAAGGAGTTTTAGGGTTAAAATTTAAGAGATAATGCTTTTAGAAAAGACTAGGAGGTTACGTAATAAAATAACTCTTTTATTCAAATGAGTAATAGGAAAAGAATACGTAAAAGAAATTTATATAAAATAATTATATGCATGCATTTGTGTGTTATTAATATTTATGTGATTGCTCAAATATTTACAAGTAATGATGTAAATAGGGTAAGGGGAATTGATTTATTTGTACCTAGGGCATGATCAAGCAAAATGTATTCTATTATGATGATTATCTAATCATGTAGTATAAGGTTATGTTGGTCTAGTTTAATGGGTTGACTATATATATATATATATATATATATATATATAGATGTAGGTTGTATTAGGTAAGGTTATGTTGGTCTAGTTTAATGGGTTGACTATCTATATATGTATATGAAGATGTAGGTTGTATTAGGTAAGGTTATGTTGGTCTAGTTTAATGGGTTGACTATCTATATATGTATATGAAGATGTAGGTTGTATTAGGGTTAGAGAGTCAAGAGAATGTTCTTGAAGAGATTAAAGCTATTGTATTAAATAATTCAATTGGATAGTTTATGGTAAATGGCAATATGAGAAATATGTGAAAATAATGTTGTAATAAAAGGAGTATTTTCTCTTTATGGTTATTGAGTTTGTTGAATATGTCAGTTCAATAGTTTCTTTTAATATCTTATCAATCACGTTTGTACTCTCGATCATGTTTCATTGATTGTTTGTGCCTTGTTATTTGGTTGTAATGCTTGAATAAGTGCTTTTATTGTATAAGTGGTTAATCAACGAAAGTGTGAAGATTTTGGTTGGTTGTTCGTGCTGAATTATTGAATTGGTTTTCAAGTTGAGATGTGCTTGGTTGATTATTATCGTTGTCATGCTTATTACATTTACTCTACACTTGTCTCCTCTACTCTGCATTGGTCAATTTGTGATTATGAAATTTAGATAGTCATTTTGTGATCCCTTGATATGAATCTTCCCTTTGTGATAATTTTGTTGAAGAAACTTTATGCAATGACCTTCTTGTAGTCATATTTTGAGATGGTTGGGGAACCCAAGTATTTATGTACCCTCCAGTTGAGCGTAAATGATTATTGGTGTCATAAAATCCCTTGCTTTTCCTTTGTATGCCTTGGGAGGAAGTCACCTTGTAAGTGGTTTTGAGAGTGTTGTATGATATATTTTGGTTGACCTTGTGGTTTGGTCTTGTGATTGTTCTGTTTTGTCTGTCTTGGTCGAGGGTCTTTCTTGTCATCTCCTAGCATGGGGGTGGGCCTTCGGGTCCACATGGTCCGGTGGAACGTGCTATGCTCCCCATTGGGTTCCCAGTTTGTGTTCATGTTGCGGAACCAGACACAGAGCTACCAAAGCTTCTATTGGTTGAGGACTGATCTTCGCCTTGTACCTTTTTTTTCATTGATGTAATTACTCTTGTACTTGATGTACTCTTCCTATTGTTATAAGGGAAGCATTATGTAAATTATTAATGTAATTATGATGTGTTGTATATGTGGAAATATGATCCACAATTGCACTAACAAACTATGATATGAATTGTAATAAAATGTTGTATCATTTTCCTCTCTTTTAAATTGTGGATGATTGTATGATATCATAATGTAAACTTGGTTTTATTCTTTTTCATTTTGATAAAAGTCTATGTTTCGTAATGGCCGTCTCGTGTACCCCAGAGGATGTAGTTGACATTGTAAATGTACAATTGCTTCTCATATAATGAATGAACAAATTTATCTTACGCAATGTTTCACTTTTCAAAACAAAAATAGTGCAGTATTTTGTTGTCCTTTGGGTTCACATGGAGGGGCGTTAAATCTCTTGAGCAAGATAAGGTATATAAGGAAGGTAGATATAGAATGTAAAGAAAAGGGAAAAAAATATTTATGATTGATTACAAGTAAAAGATGGCAACACTAGCAAATTAACTTATTTGAAATTAAATTATTATTCTCCAAATGCAACGATGAAGGGTTGTAACTATTAAGGTGTGACTCCCTCAAAATTGAGATATAAAAGGGAGAGAATTTCATTTGAGAAAGGCATCATAACACCATTCAATCAATCAATTAAGAATAAATATGATGTGACTCCTAATGTGAAAGTTTATGACTCCAAATATGAAAGGTTGTGACTCCCTCAATAATAAGATATAAAAGGGAGATCATTTCCTTGTGGAGAAGGGAAGGAAGGGAATGAGAAAAGAGGAAAAATAGGAATTTGGAATACAAGAGATCTATTGGAATTAAATACTGTCTTAGGAAGAATGTTATTGGGAAGTAATTTTTAAAAATTATAATTTAGGAATATACACACACACATATATATATATATATAAAATTGCATAATGATATTTTATTACCAATTAATATAGTAGATTCCTTTAGAAATCTATTATGAATTTATAAGTGTTTTGTAAATAGGGAGGCTGATAAACCTTTTGAGTTCACGAGAGAAGTATTGACCTTTCCTTCATCAAGTACGCACACAACATAAATCCTCCTATTTTGGGAAGATTTATATGATAATGAAAGGTTGTGTAAACCTAATAAAATTATGGGATCAAGATAAGTAAATCTATTACTTAGAGTCTAGGATAAGGTAACAATTTTGTTGTTGTTGGAATTGTAGGTAGAAAATTTCTCAAGAGACTAAGTTATTGGGAAATAGCCACAAATGAGAAATAGGATAATATTTTGAACAAGTTGTTAGGATTTAGGAAAATTGGAGCAATAAACATTAACAATTATATGTAGAGTAAATAACCTAGAAATAACAATGAAGAATAACACAAAAGAGATCAACACAAAATTTAATGTGGTTCACCCAATATGAGCTACATCCACAAAAACTCAACCATCCAACGATTTTATTATCTAGTGCAAAACATATTACAATCTTGCGAACACTATGCTGCAACATACATCCCAACCATTTATAACAAGCTTTTTGGAACCTTCTAGAATTAGGATTTTAGAAGGTCATTTTTCATTTGATGTGTTAACGGGAAAACCTTGATGTGTCAACATTAAAAAAAACCTTGATGTGTTAGTGGGAAAACCTTGATGTGTCAATGATTTTTTTTTTGGGATGATGTCTCAAAGCCCATTTCTTGTTACGAGTATACAATATTTGCATGATCAGTCACCACATACCAACAATCTCCCACTTGGAGACTGATCAGGCTCCACACCAAACAATCTCCCACTTGGAGATTGATCTTGGATGACACCGCTGCACTTGCAACTCCCACTGGATTACAGGTCTGGCTAGTTTCTTATGTCCACCATTATCATTTGTGAAGGCCAATAGAAATTGATGAGGAAATCAATTTCTCTTGTGTAACTGCTTTTGTCAACATATCTGCAGGATTTCCACTTGTGTGAATTTTCTCTAGCTTCAACTGTCCATCCTCCAAAATTGATAGGATGAAGTGGTATCTAAGTTGTATGTGCTTAGTTTGTGAATGCAGAGCTGAGTTATTAGCAAGATGAATGGCACTTTGGTTATCAATGTACAAAGGGCTATCTTCTTGTCGTTGTCTCAATTCCTCCATAAAATGTTGTAACCAAATAATCTCCTTGCTAGCTTTCGTAGCAGCAACATACTTAGCTTTAGTGGTTGAAAATGCAACAACCTTTTGCAGCCTTGAAATCCAACTGACTGCAGTACCTTCTATAGTAAAAAATATCTCGTAGTACTCCTGCTATTAATATCACCTGCCAGATCAGAGTCAACATATCCTTTTAGAGCATAATTTATTCTTCCAAAATATAGTTTCTTTGAAGTAGTACCTCTCAAATATCAAAGAAATCCTTTTACCACATTCCAATGTTCCATTCCCAGATTGCTCATATACCTGCTCACAACTCCCACTGCATGTGCAATATCTGGCCTTGTGCATACCATTGCATACATCAAGCTACCAATTGTTGATGCATATGGTATCTTAGACATTTTGTCTTCCCCCTCTTGTGTCTTTGGACACATCTCCTTAGTCAATTTAAAATGATTAGGCAAAGGTGTACTAATTGCTTTTGCATTCAACATGTTAACCTTTTCAACACCTTCTCTACATACTCACTTTGAGACAATTTTTTTTGTTTGTCCTGTCTCGTGTGATCTTCATACCAAGGATTTGTTTTGTTGCACCCAAATCCTTCATAACAAATGAATTTTCTAATTTCTACTTAAGTTCATTAATATGCTGCATGCTAGACCCAACAACAAGCATGTCATCAACATAAAGCAATGGGATAATATAGCTGCCATTGCTCAATTTCTTATAATAAACACAATAATCAGAATGAAATTTTTTGTAACCTTGTTTAGCCATAAAACTATAAAATTTCAAATACCATTGCCAAGGTTCTTGCTTCAAGCCATACAAAGTTTTCGTTAACTTGCACACAAATTCCTCCTTACCCTTGACCTCATATCCCTGTGGTTGCTACATGTATATTTCCTCTTCCAAATCATTGTGGATAAATGCTATTTTCACATCTAGCTGTTCAAGATGCAAGTCTTTTGCAACCACAAGACTTATAATAGTTCTAATAGAAGTCATCTTTACAACCAAATAAAATATTTCATCAAAATCTATACCTTTTTTATGTGCAAAACCTTTTACCACGAGTCTGGCCTTATATCTTTTCTTGCCTCCATATTCTTCCTTTAACCTGTAAACCCATTTATTTGGCAATGCTCTCTTACTTGTAGGCAATTGAACTAAGTCCCAAGTCTGATCCTACAAGAAGGAATCCATTTCCTCTTTCATGCCTAGCTCCCACTACTTTTTGATATCTACCTACATTGCTTCTTCATAACCTTTAGGTTCACTAGAGTCAGTTAATAATATAGAATATAGTGACGAAGAAAATCTTTCTGGAGGCCTAGTTACCCTTGTAGAATGTCTAACACTTGTAGGAGTCTATGGGATAACTTGTTGTTGCTGAGCATTAGGTACCATTGGCATTTTATTTTCTAGAATCTCATCCAACACCACATTTCTTTTTGGCCTGTTCATGCTTCTTTTTTTGTAGTTGATCCTTATACATGACCTTCTCATTGAATATAAAATCTCTGCTCCTAATGATTTTATGATTTTCATAATCCCATAACCAATAACCAAATTCATCTACTTCGTATCCAATGAAGGTTCATTTTTTAGACTTAGCCTCAAGTTTGGTTCTATTTTCAATATTAACATGGACAAAAGCTTCATAACCAAAGGTTTTCAGAAATGAGTAGTTTACCTTTTTACTTGTCCATGCCTCCTCTGGAATGCCACCATCCAAAGGATTTGAAGGTCCTCTATTTATTAAATAAATAGTTGTAAGTACAACATCTTCCCAAAAGTGTAAGGGTAGTCCAACATGCAATCTCATGCTCCTTGCATGCTCCATAATGGTCCTGTTCATCCTCTCAGACACACCATTTTCTTGTGGGGTTCCAGAAACTATTTTCTACCTATGAATTCCATTGTATGAATAGTAATTTTCAAATTCTTTGCTGCAATACTCACCTCCATTATTAGAGTTGAGACACTTCAACTTTTTTCTTGTCTCATTCTCAACCAAAGCTTTCCACTTTTTAAAAGTTCAAATACTTCTGATTTTTATTTTAGGAAATACACCCATGTTTTCCTAGTTCCATCATCAATAAAAGTAACATAATAACAAGAGCCAATACCTAAGTTGGTCCCCATACATCTAAATGCACAAGCTCTAATTTCTCACTCTTCTTCTCTTTTACAACTTTGAGAAATCAAACTTTTTTCTGTTTTCCATAAACACAATTTTCACAAAACTTCAAGTCAATCTACTTTAGACCTGGTAGCAACTTTTTGGAGTGAAGGATCTTCATCCCTTTCTCACTCATGTGCCCAAGTCTATGGTGCCACAATTTTGTTTTTGTCCCTGTAGTAAGTGCTATAACTGTCTCAGTAGCAACTGTTTATGTAGCAACTAAGGTAGAGTAAGTATTACTAGTACATTAATACAATGTGCCTACCTTTTCACCTTTAGCTACTACTAATGCACCTTTAGTGACCTTCTAGACTTTGTCTGAAAAGGTAACCATACAACCTTCACTATCCAGTTGTTCTACAAAAATTAAATTCCTTCTCAAATTTGGAACATGCCTTACCCCCTGTAGCAACCATTCATTTCCATTATGTAACTTGATTTTTATCTTTCCTTTTCCACAATCTGACAGGGTTCATCATCACCCAAATATACCCTTCCAAAATCACCTTGAACATAATCTACAAAATATTTCCTATGGGGTGTGGCATGACATCAAGCCCCTGAATCTATTACCCAAGAATCATTAGCATTATCTAAACATAGAATTAAAGCATCCCACAATTTATTATTTGCAACATTAGCTTCCTTACTGTCATCATGTTGTCCATCTCCTTGTTTTCCCTTTCAAGACCAACAATATTTCAAGTTTCCTGGCTTTCCCCAGTGCCGACAATCCATATTTCCTCTAGATTTAGATCTGCCTTTCTTCCACTTGTGACTTTCTATAATTTGTTGGTATTTTTTGTCTCTCCTTTGTTCTTCCCCTGTTCTCTATAGTCAAAGCATTACTGGATGTTGAAATCTCACCTGTGCTTTTCCATTGCATTTACTCGCTAAGGATAACACCAACAACATCATCAAATTTTAGTGTATTTGAACTAGAGATAGAGTTACAGCCATTACCAAGCTATTCCATCTTTCTAGCAAAGAACATAAAACCAAGAGAGCCCTCGCCTCTTCATAAAAAATCCTTTTACAGAAGTTAACTAACTGGTAATCGTATTAAACTCATTTAAATGATCTGTCATAGATCCACCTTTAATCATTTTCAGATTAAACAAATGCTTCATGAGAAATACCTTATTTGAGGCTCAAGGTTTTTCATATAATTTAGCCAAAGCTTCCATCAGATTCTATGTTGTCTTTGCTTCTATTGTATTGAACACCATAAATGGTGCCAAAAACAACCGAATGGTTCCCAGTGCCTTTCTATCCAAAATCTCCCATTCTTCATCCAACATTGTAGCATCTTTCTTTACTTTTCCTTACAATGGCCGCTATAGATCCTTTTGATACAAATAATCTTCCATCTGCATCTTCCATAATTGATAATTCTGGCCGTTGAACTTCTCAACTATGAATTTTCCTTCTTCCATTGCTCTGACTCAAAACTAGAGGTTTCCCACCAATTGATCGAAATACACGCGGCTCTAATACCAATTGTTAGGATCTAGGTAGATTGGAGCAATAAACATTAACAATTATATGTAGATTAAATAACCTAAAAATAACTATGAATAATAACACAAACGAGATCAACAAAATTTAATGTGGTTCACCCAATATGGGCTACATCCCAACCATTTATAACAAGCTTTTTGGAACCTTCTAGAATTAGGGTTTTATAAGGTCGTTTTTCATTTGACGTGTTAACGAGAAAACCTTGATGTGTCAATATGAAAGAAAACCTTGACGTGTTAGTAGGAAAACCTTGTGTCAACAATTTCTTTTTGCGATGATGCCTCAAACCCTATTTCTTGTTACAAGTATACAGTATTTGCATGATCAGTGGCCACATACCAACAAAAAATAAATCTCCTACTTCAAGCTATGAAGTCGAAAATCCTAGAGGAGGAAATAATGAACTAGAGTAGGAAGAAGAAGAATAAGAAGAAGAGGAATGTGATGATGGAGAGGAGATTTCATGAAATCCTCCAAACATGGTAAAATTTCTTTGCCAAACATGGAGATTTTAGTTTACTTGAGAATTTCTTACATGCATCACCTTTTCTTACCATCTTGTGAGTATCAATAAACAAAGTGGGCTACCAATATCCAAATCTTAGAATCTTATGTGCTATTATTTTGGCCATGTAATATCCTCCACAAACTCCACTATGCATTTCTTCAAGAATCCTAATAGCATATTCTTCATCAACACATTTAAGTAATACTCCATCTCTATCTCTCCAATATAGATTATCCTAGAATATGACATTTAATAACTTGTAACTTAATATTTCTCTTCTAATTGTCACTCGTGTTCTGGACAAGATATATTTCTTAAATAATACAAAACATCTTGTATTTGATTTATATGACTTGCATCAAGGTTAGACTCAACCATAAGCTTAGCTAAACCTTGTCTTCTGACAAGCTTAGTTATCTGGATGTCTATATTGAATTCTTGAATCTTGTTAATCCATTTGTATCTTATCCCCATGACTTCTTATTGGGTGAATATGTCCTTGATTGCAACACTTGGAACATAGGGAATCACTTTGGCACCCACCAAATATGGCCTAAAATTCTTCATAGCCTTGACTAAAGCATAGGATTGTTTTTTTATAATATCATACTTCAATTTTGATGATTGGAGTGACTTGCTATAGAATGCAATTGGTTATTTGTAACCCTCATCATTTTTCTGCAATAACACTTAATAGCTATAGTATGAAAGGAAGCAAAAGAAAAAAGTTGAAAAGGCTTTGAAAAATTAGGTGACTTAAGCATTGGTGCTTGTTGAATAGCCTTTTTAATGTTATTGAATGCTTGGATAGCTTCACCCTTGCAGGTAACTAATTCCTACTTTTTTAGCATTTTGGAAATAGCCTTGGTTGTTTCTACAAAATTGGTGGCAAATCTCCTAACAAAATTAATTTGTCCAAATAATGACTAGATTTCTTCTATAGTTTTGGGTATTTGAATTTTGTCAATTGTTGCAACCCTATTAGGATCAATCCTAATCCCATCCTTTGACACAATATTACCTAGTAATATTTCCTCTATAACCCCAAATGTACATTTTGAGGGTTCAATGATACACCATATTTAATGGCTTTTAATTTTTTTCTCAAGATATATATACATGGTATTTTGATTTCTTTGAAAAATGAGTTAATTCATCTTGATATACTACCTTTATTATATCAATTAAATTGGAAAATGCAACATCCATGGGTCTTTGAAAAGTTACTATGGCATTGGTCAACGTAAATGGCATCCTAACATAGACATAGATGCCCTATGGTGTAGTAAAAGTATTTTTTTATTTCTCTAATTCCTTTACCACTACTTGATTGTATCCTGAGAAACCATCCATCATGGATAGTAACTCATAACCAGTTACCTTTTGTGGCATTGCCTCCATATTTAGCAATGTATAGTTGTTCTTTAATAGAGATATATTTAAATTTCTAAAATCAACACATACTATTATATCTCCATTATTTTTCCTTATTGGCACCAAATTAGATACCCATGTAGAATGTCTTATTGGATTTATAATTCGTCCTTCCCTAAGTGCCATAAATTCTTGTTGCACCTTTGGTGCCAATGTCAGATTAATTGATCTTTTCTTTTGTTTGAAAGGATTAGCATCAAGTTTCAAAGGAATCTCATGCTGGAATAGATCCTTTTTATAACCTTTTAGGTCATCATAAGACTATGCAAAGACATGCTTATACTTTCTCAATAGAGTAATAAGCATATGTCTAAACTTGGGATCCAATTTATTTTCAATGTAACTTTCTTAGGAAAAGTTTGTGTCCAATTTATTTCTTCTATATCATTTTCATGGATAGGGTTTGACTTAGCAACATATTTATTTCAATTATCAAAAGTATTTCCAAGAAAACTAACCCCTTTGGGATTTTATTAGTCTTTAGTTGGGAAATCTCATTCCCAAACATAGTTTCTTTTCCATTCAAAATTTCCACATGATTATAAAAATCTATCTCTTGATTGTAGTATTCTTCAATACAATGCAAATTTTTTAGCAAATCCTAATCATCACTGAAAATTCTCCAGTTGCATACATTCTCAAGTACTAATGGACTATTCAAAATCTCAATGGTAGATATATACCAACAAAATTTATATCATTAGGCCATACTGCAATATTGGCCAAAAAGTTAGCCATTGTATTTTTTGATTTCTTAATCCAATCTATAGAGAAAGCATCAAACATATCTTGAGTATCCCATATTGCAAACTTCTACTGTTTCAATCTTTTATTTTTTGAAACGAACTTTGCTCTTACTTGGGATACTACCAATTTTGAGTTTCTTACAACTCTAATCTTCTTAATTCCATGTTTGATTACCATATTTAGTCCTAGAAAAAGTGTTTCATATTCTGCTACATTATTTGTGCATTCAAATTTTAGTGAAAATGAATACTTGAAGGACTCACCATTTCGAGATATCAAAATCACCTCAACTTTTGCTTCTTATTTTGAGCAATATCCACCAAAGGGAATCAACCATAAGTTATCCTTTTGTGCAGCTTCCTAAATATTTACAACTAATGGTTTGTCTTTTTCTGTTTCTATATGAGAATTGTCAACCCTAAAGTTGTCAATTCTAGTATCAAAAAAATAGATCTCATCACATTCAATGTCTTCAACTAAATTTGGATATCTTATTTCTCTATTCAATTTTATATTTTTTCCATTTACAAGAATCATAGCATGTGAAAAATCCAACTACATACTTCCACCTACTACTACAATCCATTTTCTTGACAATATCCCATATTGAGATGGAATGTTAACTACTGTAACATTCATCTTGAAATCCTTCTCTGGGTATACAACAAGTCTGAATTCCAAGTCTTTTATAATCCCAATCACTGGGACTTCTCTTGAGTCAATTAAAAAGAATCTTCCATATGCTTCACTGACTTGTAATCCCAATTGATTCATTATATTCAGAGGCATAACATTTGTAGAGGCTCATGAATCAATCATGCAATTTCTCACCAATTTATTACTTATCAATAGGGAAACATACAATGGATCAATTTGAGAAGGAAATTTGGTCATAGTTGTGCCTAAAGATACTTAAGGCACCTCTATACACATATCATCTAGCTTTTTCTTGTTTATTTTCTTTTGTTCCTTCTCCAACTGAAAACTAACCTAAATTTGGAGATCTTATTTCTTTGTTCAGTTTTATATTTTTACCATTTATGGGAATTATAGCATATGGAAAATCATTTTCATACTTACACCTACTTTTTTATCCCATTTTATTGACAACAACATCCCATATTGAGGTGGAATGTCAACAACTGTGACATTCATCTTTAAATCTTTTTATGGGTATGCAACAAGTCTGAATTCCAAGTCTTTTATAATCCCAATCATTAGGACTTCTCTTGAGTCCATTGTTTTAAAATATCTTCCATATCATTGTAAAGCATCTTCCATATGCTTCACTGACTTGTAATACCAACCGATTCTTTATATTCAAAGGCATAACATTTATAGAGGCTCCTGAATCAATCATGCAATTCCTTGCCAATTTATCACTTATCAATAAGGAAACATAGAATGGATCAACCTAAGAAGAAAATTTGGTCATAGTTATGCCTAAATATACTTTAGGCACTTCTATACACATATCATCTATCTTTGTCTTGTTTATTTTCTCTTTTTTCCTTCTCCAACTAAAAATTGACCTTCTTGCCTTTAACAAATATTTTAGAAGCAACATTAATCAAAGCTACTGCCTTATCTTTATGCTCTTCTATTCTCATCATTTCCAATAATGGGAAAAAATATTAATTTGTGATAGGAATTGTGTCATATCAACTAGAGCATAATTAAGTATATTAGAGGCTAAGCTATTATACAAAATAGGATTACTAACCTTTCCTTATTTTCTTTGAAGATTTTCTTTTTGAGCATTCTTAATGTTGGCCTTTTCTTCCTCCATCTTCTTATTTCTATTTTAGGTTTAATAAGTGGAGATACAATTTTATTAGTAGATGATTCATGACCCTTTTATTTATTGTTTATGTTTTTACCTTTCCAAATTGGTGTTTCATTTTCTTTTGCACGACCTTGACTTTCTTGTTCATTTCCACCTTCTTTGATGAAAAGACAACCAACCTTTCCTTGACCAACATTATTTCCTTTATCTTTTAAATTGTAGTTAATTTTGAACTGTGCAATAAAAATAGTACTTAAATCTCTAATTTCTTCAACTGATGGTCTTTTGAACTTGATACCAGATCCTAATGATTCAAAAACATACATAAAATGATCATGTTCCTCAACCTCATCATCAATTTTTTTTTGCTGATGATATCCATTCTTTATGTGTTAGATCATCAATGTCAAGCTCTATTCCCTCTTCTTTTGAGTAGTAATAATCCTTGTTCTCTAAATGTGATTTTTTTGAGAACATATTTATATCTTGATCCTCTTCATAATGAACATCATTGTAGTCATCACATGGTATTGCATGGTCTTCAAATGAATGTGCTACCATACATTGTGAGGGTGAATGAGGTAACTGGCATACCAAACACCATACATTATCTTTCATCATGTTTGCAGTTGGCCTCTTGAGAGGGTCTAGAGTTTCCCTATTTGATACACTCCGTTGGTTATGTTGCACAAGTTTACCATTTTTCCAAGTAGTATTGTAGGGATGATTTGATAACTTTGGCATTCTATCATGTTTTTAGTAATTTTTCCTATCATGGGGTAAACCATTTTTATTCTTATCCACCTTGTAGCTAAGATCTGTAAGAGCAATCATTACTTTATCTAATTTATCTTTAGAAGTGTATGATTTATTTTGATATCCTTTTGGGTTTTGCAACAACTTGACCTCTTCTCTTTTATTTCTCAATGCAATTTTAAATTTAAAAATCATCCTTCAATGATTGGGGATTATTATCCCTCAATTCATAACCCATATTTAGGTTATATGCATTGCAATGCAAAACCAAGCACATAGATTCATTAGGTATCATGTACGATGGAATCTTATAGAAAACCCTAGTGAAGGTCTAGCATTCAAATCTGACACTGTTTCATTGTAAGCCTTACCGATGCTAGTAAATTCATTTATGAAAAAACTTGGGTCAGTTTTATCCCCATAATGTTCTCTAAAAACCCTCTTGAAATAATCCCATGATCCTATAATTGCATCTGGAAAAGTCCTATTCCAATCTCTGGCTTCACCAGTCAAAGATTGCATGAACAACTTCATGACTACATCTTCATCTTCTACTTCAAAATAATCCATTAATTTTAAGAAGGTTTTGAGATGATCTTCACCAATCACAACATTGTTACTAGAAAATATTTCCAATGATGATCTTACCTTATTATAAATTGGGTTAGGGTATCTTGGGATCCCAAAAAAGTCCAATTGCCTATATCTTTCCATTTGTAAAGGCCTTCTACCTTGAACATTTCCCATTCTTGGGTTTGGTTGAGAATTTTGGTTTGTAGGCATATTTTGTTGTGTGTTTAGATTTTGCTGCATAGGGACATGTTGGGGTGGCACATGAAAATTTTGTGGTAAATCATTTTGATAGTTAAATGGATCATTTTGCTGAAAGCCTGTATTTGGTGGAACATTTTGTTGCATATGAGGATTTAGGTAACCCATTTAATTATACATACTTGATTATTTGGTACATGATTTCTTGTATAAGGAGTTTTCCTTATTTGTTGTTGTTGAGACCTATTCCTCCCACACCAACACCTTGTTGTTGAATATTATGCTAAAAATGCTCATTTGGAGTAGGGTTTACTAGAGGATTTGATAAGAAATTAGAACCCATAGGTATTGAAGTCATACTAGAATTATTTTTTTGTGAAACAAAAGGATTGAAACCCCTTTGTGGAGCATTTCTTGCAACATTTTTATGAGGCGTAACTTGTGATGCAAAATTAGGATAAGAACTTAGTGGAATCATATTGGTCACTATAGGGTTACTCCAAGTGTTTACACAAGAACTAACAAGAGTAATATTCAAAGGATTGATGTTTTCAACATGATTTTGTAGTGTTGATATTAAAGTACCACAAGAATTATAGGAAGCTTTCATACTTTCTATTATTCTTCTCATGTCATCTCTTAGTTTTGTAGCATCCCTAATTTTTATTTTTTCTAGTTTTCTTAACTCAAAATGAAGATCGTTCACCTCCTTCAACAATTCATTTTTAGTTTGAAGCATATTTCTAGATATAGAGGTTTGTGGGACAACTTGAGGAGTATTAGTGGTTGTAAACTGAGCCATACCAGATGTAGAAGTATTCTCATAAGAAAAATGGGTCTTCTCTTAAGCTATAGTACTAACAAATATTTTCTAATACAAAATTTATAACATGAATATTAGGCTCAATGATTTGATTTATGACACCATGCATGAGATCATATTCCCTCTGGTTTTGTTCAATTTCTCTTTCAATTTTTTCTTGATAAGCTTGTTTCTTTGGTCCCAACTAGAGTTATTTCTTTTCCAAAATTTTCATAGTTAACTCTAGAACATTGGGGCTTACATATCTAACTAGTGAAATAGTAGCACTATCATCATTACTTGCATAAAAGAAGTGATTTCCAAAGGTAGGGCTTGACTTACCAATATCCTTAGCTTTCCATGCTTTCCTTTTATTCAATAGCTCAGCATCAAACTTATTTTTAGGATCATCTTCAAATAAAGACCTCCTTCCTTCCATTTTGAGAGAAGCCTTTTGGAATAATTATTTTTCAATCGTCTTAGAGATAGAGGAGTTTCCACCCAAATAAATGGGGATATTTTTCAAATCTTTCACAAATATTTTAAATGAATTTTAAAACTTTGATAAGAATTTTTTAGATGTTCTCTTTATAGATGAATTAAAATATTTTTTTGACTCAATTTTCCCAGATCTAGACCACTAGAAAAAATGAGTAAATAACTTTTCACAAGTCCAAGATAGCTATGGTATTTACTGTAAACTCAAATTTGACTTTTCCCTAGTGGAATTTCCAATCTGGTGGTGTTTCCAATTGATTTCCTAGGTTTCTCTAAGGATTAGCCAAACCCTATACTCAAGAACCCTAGATTAGTGACCAAAAAATAGGACACAAATTTTATAATTGTTCTCCTCTACACTTTAGGCTCTTAAAAACCAAGGTGGGTTTCCCTTTATAAAATATCATTCCCAGATTATAAAAATATACTCAATAATGTCAAAATAGATTAAAAAATTCACACTAACAATTTGGAGGATGAACTTGATTGAATGAATTTTCTTCAAACCCCTTATAGCTTTGTATTTTAATGATGTGAAATGAGCATAAACAAAAAAAAGAAGTAAAAGATAGTTTCTAAAAATTTTAGGTTGATTTTTCTTAGGTTTTGATTTTGTGAATTAATCTAACTGGTGCCTTATCCATTATAGAGTCAAGAATGAAGCAATTCCCTTGATAACAAACTAAGAACTAACTCAATGGTTTTTTATAATATCATTGCCTTACAATAAGAAAACCAAAAAAATGAAAATACTATTAATTTTCTTTAAGATCCCTATTATAACCACAATATATTCAATTATCCACCTAAAAGCAATTTTAATATATTACTTGAATAGAAGCCAACAATTAAATATCCATTACAACAAATGTGTAACAAGATCCTTGAATGATATTTGATTATTAAGATTCAAAATATATCGTATTATAGTATGAAAACATCAACAATATGACTTGTATTCATATAAACAACAAGATTGAGTTGTTTGTTGCTATTGCAGAGAAAATTTACATCAATTTCTTTCTAAATCCTCAAAGACCTAACTGTACAAGATTAACTCTATATAGAGGTTTTCTCAAAACTTGAAGACTCAAATTCTAGGATAAGGCTCAAGTCCCCTTTTATAAAAGGGAGAAATAAGAAAAAATCCTTATTCCACCACTTATCACACAAAAGACAAAATTTAAGTGGTGACACCTTTACAAAAGACAAAATACATTTATACATGAGGAAGGAGCCATTGTAAAAGTTGTTGAAGATATTTTAGGAGCATTTATAATTATGGATGGATTTGATTTTATCAAAATTTCTTCTTGAAGTTGACAAGGTACACTTTATATTCTTTCTCTGACACTAATGTTGCATTTATGTTGATTGGTGATGACCAATTGAAAAGAAACTCAAAATTTTGCACAATTCTTCTCCATATTTTTATCTTTCTCTGATGTCATCACTTTTGAGTGGGAGAAATTGGTTTACCCTAACTATTTGAGTCTTGTAATAATCATTTATTAATACCTAGACCATGTCAGAGAAACCTACCATACTGCACTCAAGTTTAGAGAGAATATCAATACTTAGATTTAATTTCTCTATGTCCATCTCATCATTTTTATTTATTTTACATATATGGGAGAGAGAATATCAAGAAATTTTTCTCTTTTTTCCTTGCAGAGTTTTATCTCTCCCTCACTATCCAATATGGGAGACATGAAATTCTTCAAAGCCCTCAAAACATCTAGCTCCCTCATTATGAGTTCCTGATACTTATTATGATGGTGGATTATGTAATCTAAGGAATTATATTTATCTAAAGAATATTAGACACAAAATCACAATCAAATTGGAGTATTTATAACAATCCTTAACAATACAATTCTGGGGTCCCAACTAACTTGAAAGGAATTTTACCTAACTCCTACTTGTGCATGGTTGGTGAATGCATCTTTAATTTTTTTTTTGTCCTAGAACTTATCAACATGACTCAAAATGTTTGATAACTTATAGCCCAAAATTTTGTCTACTAGGTTTGATATCTTCTTGGCTGCTCCTTATTTAGGCATTCTTTCCTCCTCTTTTTTCTGCTTGAGCTTCTCTCTAAAATTCGTAACCTCAAGGGATAATTTTCCTTTTCATATGATCCATTATACTTAATGGTTGCTTGTGAAGGAGGCAATAATCTATAACCATATTTAATTGTTCCTGTAGTTTTAAGTTTATGACACTGGTCTCTTTTTCTTTGGATAAATTCTTGATCAAGTCTTCAACATTGTTAGGCTCATGCAAGAACTCTCCCAACACACCTTATGATCTTATCCACTCTCATCCTATATGGGAGTAATTTGTTCAACAAAAATTCCAATCCTTCCCTTGTGACCTGGAAGTCTAAAAATATAATTGTGGAAGGTAGGATAACATGTTTTTTATAATTCCTAAAATGAGTCTTGTCAGACTCATTCAATTGCTACATGATCTCCAAAAAGGAAATTATATTTGGGATAGTTCTAGGAAGCACATGTAGTGTAACTAGGGATCCATACACCCTAATCATAGTTGCATCAGAGTAGAAAAACCAGTCACCCTAATTGTGTTTGATCCCTGCCTCTGGAAGAAGGTCCTTAGGCCTTAAAAGTATCCTCTCTTCATTTGATAATCTCCAGTCCATAGGTTGCTCAAATTATTTTAGAACCTCAACAAAAACTCTTCAAAAACTAGGAATTAGACTTGTCATAATCTTTATGCAATATGTAAGTCCATTCTTGCATTGGTAATACTCTTTTTTGTTCATCCCAAGCTTTTATCTTTATATGGGGGACCAAATGTTTATCGCACTGAACAAGATAATATAGCACGACAAAGAGTACCATTTGAAGTGGACCACATTATTATCTCCCTTAGGAGAGCTCAAAGCTCTGTGAATCTCTTCTACAATATAGCTTGCATATTCATAAGGCTTATTCACATCTTTGCTCTAGATACTAACAACTAACACCATCAAATTAATTGGCATATGTGTCTTGCAATCTATCGTCAATACTTGGCACAAGGAAAAGTACATTTTTATAAAATAATCTTCAAATATATTATATCTAAACTATTCCAATTCCACATTGTAAAATCTTCTCAAATCTATGTTTGGACCTCTAGGTCTAAAACTTGGTAACCATTTTACCCTATAGCTATCTTTGTGCCTCTGGTATTCTCTTTTCAATGCCCCTAAGTCTATTGGTAGCTAAGAATTAGGGTTTAAATTGAAAACTTTTTAAATATAAGATATATTTAGATGCATCAAAAATTTCCCATTTGTAGTACACAATTCCCTCTTCTCAAGGTTATCGTCTTGGGTTATTCCCATAATTAGGTCAACATTGATGAATACATTCGATACCACCAATCTCCCCAACCATAATATCCATATGTTACAAATAGGTTTGTTAGCTAGGATTTTTTTGAAAGCATGCTTAAAAAGGACATGTACCCTTGAACTAGAATAATAGGGTCCTTGCAATCTCATTCTTATCTATAACTCTATCTATTAGAATTCTGGAACCTTGCACCATTGTAGGCCTCTTGGATAACCTAGGAAACTGAGTCATAACGTCATCATACAACCCTATTTTCACACCCCTTGATGTTCTAACTATGGTTTTCTTTCTAGGGTTTTAGTGTTTATAAACTAGGGATTTTAAAATTTTAAAACTTTGAAGAAGATTTATGTAAAATATTGAACAACTTCCACTATTTCAGAACCCTAGTTCAACTTGAAACTCTAGCAAATAAAAAATATTTTATTTTATACCAGAACACATAGAGCTATGGAAATGCTAAAAATGTCATGAAAACCCTTGTTCGCTTTTTAATCTACAATAATTTTTCTTTGATGTATTCACTTTGTGCCTTGAATGATGAAAATAGATGTAATTAAGATAATACCCTAAAAAATTTGGTGGATACAAATCAAATCCACCACAATGTAAGAAAAGCAGAGGTGTGGAAACACTTTCCTAATGTCAAATCCACAGGGAAGAATGCAATGTAGGGCTTTTAATTTTCAAATTACAATCTAATTAAGACACACATGAAAGATTTCAGAAATAGAACAAATACACAAAGACAACTGAACAACAAATTTACGTGGGAAACCCTTTTGGGAAAAAACCCACCACACCAAGCTGAATATCTTTGTATTACAGTAACAACAATTACATACAATCAGAAATACAACTCTCTAGTATTTCACAGTAGTTTCACTGTTCAATCTCTTTCATAGAAAAAAGCTCTCAACAACTTGAAAAACTCATTACAGAATTCTTATCACATTTTGATTTTATCCTCTTGTTGATCCTTATCTGCCAATGCTCCATCGAAGAAAGTTTCCATGCCTTTTCAAATTTTTTCTTGCATGCAGTTTTTCTCTAGCGCTGCAACTGATACAAAAATCCAACCGTCATCTGTTTGAAATCCGCTTCCTCTGATTGGTCCAGCGGGATGCCACATAGGATGGTCGCACATTCAAAGGGGGGTCAAACTTTGTTGGCATATCGGTGAGACACTAACAGTGTCTCCCCGATGCCACAAAGTTTCTCTATCGATATCGCCAAGAGTCCCAACAGTCGGCAAGTCGTCATAACAAAAGCCACAAGTCATACCGAAACCATCGAAGTCCATTTCGTTCCTATCGGCAAGAGTTTCCCTTATCGGCGAGACTCATATCGAATGCACACAAGTCATATCGAACTCAAAGAAACCATCGACAAGACTTCCACATATCGCCAAGAACTTATGTCGAAATCTTCAAGTCATGCTGTCGTGTGTTTTCCATTCGGCATGACTATCGCTCTTCGGTGAGACTCATATTGAAGACACAAGTCACAACGATCAAACATTCCATCGGTAAGACATACCGATCTTCGCCAAGACCTCTCACCGAACCTTCATGTTACATTGATGAGAATTTGTTGTCGGAAAGACCTTCAAACTTCGCTATGAACTTTCATCAAGTTCCATCATGTCTTACCGAGTTGGCGAGACTTATCCAAGTCGCCGAGACCTTTCATCGAGCATCACCAAGTTATCCTGAAGACTGTTGGCGTGACACTTCATTCTTGCCAAGACTTTCCACTGACCACTTTGTGTTACATCGAAGTCATACTATTATCGGTAAGACTCATGTCTTTCGCCGTGACCTTTCTTCGAGAGCCCCATGTCTTACCGAAGACACCATGTGAATACTCCCGTCGGTGTGACCTAGCTTCATCACTGAGACATCTCCCCACGACCTTTATATTACCCTGATTGCTAATACTATCGGCAAGACATTTCAAGTCAGTGATACCACATACCGACAATAAACCCTTCAGCCAAGTCTCCCTGATGCCCGATAAGATCACACTGTTGCCCGAAGTTTTCCATTCGCCAAAAGGTCACAGCGAACACACAAGGTCACAACGATAGACTTGTTGGCCAGACATCAACCCTGTCACAACGATATGAACATTTCAAGAGCTTCAGAACAGTTAGTCGGCCAGACATCCATGATGTCACACCGACTTTGCCTTCAAGGAGTTTTATATTAGTAAGGATTGAGGCACATATTCCAACACACAATGTCTTCACATGCTTGAATGCTCGACCAATAATAGTTGTTCTCCATTTTTGAATGTGGACTATTGATTTGTTGATGATTGATGATGATTGCAGAGATTCAAAATCCTTTTTGTGAAGGAATTTTTTTTGGTCTTTAGCACAGTGCCGAGACACGTGTCATCATTTTGGGGACTCATGAGAGAAAAAGGAATATCTTATATGCTTCCCTAATAATGCATTCTTCTTCAAAACACTAAGAATGGACAAGACAAGGCACATGACACAATTTCAAGAGTTTGGGGGAATAAAGACCCAACTTAACATTACTTTACAAGGGTTCAAGTTAGCGTGAAAAAGAAACAATGATCTCGACTAATATGACATGGTGAAAAATAAGTTTAACATTACATAATTGATACATTTTGGGGGCTCACGAAAAAATAATTTTCCTGTACTAAAAGCTTCAACAAAGGTTATAACTTGCATAACTTAACTACAAGCCAATACTTGGTGCAAACTAGGATGAAGGTGGGACCACTGAATCAGATTTTCATTGGGTGACTTAAAGACTTTTAAAACGCATAAAAAAATGAATAACTTAAGCTACTAGGAAAAGAGGGGCTGATAATACACAATTAAAAGGAATTCATTAGAAAACTTAAGTTACTGTAAAAAAATAAAGCTTATCATTTGATTGGCCTCAGACCCATGCAATTCAAAAATAAATATATGTAAAAGATTACTGTTAGATTTGTGAATAACATGATACATAGGATCAAACAACAAACAAAACACCTTCTACTCAAGAACTCTGCAAAACAGAGATTTTCTAATCCTCAAAAAGAAAATACTTACAAAATGCAAAAGACTATAAAAGAGATATGAAAGCTTGAGAGTTAATTACAATGAGGGTTGAGTGCTATATAGGAGAAAAACCCTAAAAGTATAAAAGCACTCTTAAGTTTAGCTTAAGTGCATGAGGATACATTAGAATAATAATTAATTAAAGATTAATTAATTATTAGCTAATGCATGAATACTCGAACAACCCCCCCTTAAGATGAACTTAGGGAGTAGCTAAAAACACTAAAAATAATGCATGATGGGTCCCAATAAAAGAAGCTTGGTGAGGCACCCATGTACAAACAAAAGATCTCTCACAATTGGAGAAAACGAGAAAACCACATGTGAGAAAAAATCCTCTCCAAAAGAAAGAAAGGTGAATGAAGGACTGAAAAATACTTCAAATCACAGTGAAAGAATGAGAAGGCTCCAATTGAAACAATGTCCTAAAAAAGAGGAACATGTAGAAAATCTTTGAAGCACGAAGCTGTAGACTGTTATCAAAACATGAATGATATGGTGTTGAAATGAAGAACCTCCATAAATAAATGATGATTAGGATCAAGATAACAAGAATCTGCATGAGTGCCCCAATGGAACTACTTGAATCAAATGGAAAACAAAGGAAAACATATAGAAATCAAAGATACATATGTCAAGATCAAGGAGACTGTAATCTGTATGAGTGGCCCAACAACACTACTCAAACCATATAAAAAAAGGCAAACATCTGGAAGTTGAAGATACAGGTGGTACATGAATTTGCATGAGTGATCCCAATGACACTACTCAACATGCAAGTAAAAAATGTAGGTACCAAATAGTCTGAAGAACATTGATCACAAGAGAGACAATAATTTGCATGAGTGTCCCCAATGAAACTACTTAAATTAGACGACAAAAAAAGGAAAACATCTTGAACTTGAAGATATAAATGACACATGAAATTTTATGAGTGACCCAAAAGTGACATTACCCAACATGCAAGATACATACAAATGAAAAACCAATGGATATGTTTACAAAGGAAGTGAAAAGGGAGAAGCTGAGCTCCTCTTCAGTTTTGGTTGGTCTTCAAGACTGCAAAAAATAAAAATAGAACAACACAGTCCAGGGTGTTTATTTCTAGTGGGAGCCATAGGGTCAGTGGTGCTATGATCAGTCTCCAAGTGGGAGATTGTTGTTATATGGAGCCTAATCAAAATCAGAGGTTAAATTATCCTCAATTTTATTGGTGCGGTTTCCCTACAAGTTATTGAATGGGGGTTTGGAGGCAGCGCCCCCATGACGGGGTCAAGGGGCAATGCCCCTTGTGGGGTCCAGGGGCAGCCACCCCCGAAACCTCAAATGACTTTATTTTATTTTATAAAGGAATCAAGAATTATTTTTTCTATTGGCTGACATAAAAAACCCTATTTTGTAACAGACATAAGTATTGATAAAAAAACTAAGGGTTAGGGTTTTCGTTGATATTGTATTGTAGCATTTACAACGGTATTGAGTTGCAAGGATTACTTGTTGTAATTGGTTCAATTTGCTGGATAATAATATTGGACTCTCTGTTGGTGGATGTAGCCCAAGTTTAGGTGAACCACATTAAAAATTATCTCTCCCTGTTATTATTTCTGTGTATTTTCATTCCTTTGTTTAATCTTTATTTTCATTTAATTTATATTTTCTGCATGCAATTCCTAAAAAGTGGTATTAGAGCAGGTTGTGTTCAATTATCATCTATAGGAAGATCTCATGGTTTTGTGGTAGTCTCATGATTAAGTAGGAGCAATGGCAGACAAGGGTAAATTGAAGGTAGATAAATTCAATGGGAAGAACTATCAGTTATGAAAGATGAAAATGGAGGATTATCTTTATCAAAAGGATTTATGGAGGCCGTTGGATGGAATAGCCAAGCAACCAACAACAATGACTGATGAGGATTGGAATATTCTAGATAGAAAGGCACTGGGAACCATTCGGTTGTGCCTAGCACCATCTGTGGCATTCAATATAATATAAGCAAAGACAATAGATGAATTGATGAAAGCTTTGGCTAAATTGTATGAAAAAACCTCAACCTCAAATAAGGTATTTCTCATGAAGTGTTTGTCTAATTTGAAAATGGTTGAAGGTGTATCTATGATAGATCATTTAAATGAGTTTAATATGATTACTAGCCAATTGACTTTTGTAAATGTAAAATTCGATGAAGAAGTTAGAGCCCTCTTGATATTATGTTCTTTGCCTAAAAGTTGGAATAGTTTGGTAATGGTGGTTAGTAACTTTGTTTTTGGTTCAAATATCCTGAAATTTGATGATGTTGGCATTATTCTAAGTGAGGAAATTCATAGGAAAAATCTCAGGTGGAGCCACATCAGGTAATGTTTTGAATGCAAACAAAAGGGGCATATCAAAGGAGAGAGGAAAAGGTTTTGGAATTCATGGGAAGTCACAAGGAAAATTAAAGGACAAGAGGTCCCAATCCAGAGGACAAAAGGATTGTTGGTATTGTGGGAAACCAGGTCATCAGAAGAAAGATTGCTGGTCTTAGAAGAATAAAGAAGGAGACAAACAAGAAGGAAATAAGGAGGAAAATGTGGTAAGTAATAAATTTGAAGATGTTGCTTTGATTCTTTCCCTAGATAATGTTGATGATTCATGGGTTTTCGATTCAGGGGCCTCATTTCATGCTATGCCCCATAGAAGTTATTTTCTTGATTATGTCTAAGGGGATTTTGGGTTGGTTTTTTTGGGAGATAACGAACCCTATTAGATTGTTGGAAAGGGAAGAATTAAGATTAAGTTGTAGAATGGGAATCATTGACTACTACAAGAGGTAAGGCATGTTCCAAGGCTGAGTAGGAATTTAATTTCAACAGGGCATCTAGGTGATGAAGGTTGCACAGTTACTTTTAATGATAAAAATTGGAAGGTTTCAAGAGGTGCCTTAATAGTAGAAAAAGGTATGAAAGTAGGAACCTTATATCTTTGTACAGGTCATACTGTTCCTTCTACTTTAGTTGTTGTAGAGAAAACACAAACAATTTTAAGAATAGTTGTTGTGAGTTTGCAGGAAGAGACTGAAATAGTTGCTGCAGGTTCTGTGACAACATTGTCATGTAATAGACTTGGGCATATGAGTGAAAAAGGTATGAAGGTACTACATTCTAAGAAAGTTTTACCAGGTCTGAAATGCATTAATATGGATTTCTTTGAAAGTTGTGTGTATGGAAAATAAAAAGAGAGTTAGTTTTCTCAAGGATGGGAAGCAAAAGAAAGATGAAAAGTTGGAGCTTGTGCATATAGATGTATAGGGATTGGCTCAGGTACATTCTCTCAGTGGCTCTCAGTATTATGTTACATTCATAGATGATGCAACTAGGAAGGTTTTGATTTATTTCCTTAGGAAAAAATATGATGTATTTGAAACATTTAAGAAATGGAGAAGCTTGGTTGAGAATGAGACGGGTAAAAGATTAAAATTCCTTAGATCTGATAACGGTGGTGAGTATTGCAGTAAATAATTTGAGGATTATTGTTCCTTTAATGGAATTCATAGGAAAAAATGGTTCCAAGAACTCCACAAGAAAATAGAGTGGCTGAGAGCATGAATAGGACAATAATGGAGCGTGCAAGGAGCATGAGATTGCATGTTGGACTGCTTTTAAACATGTGGACAAAGGCTATCAATACCATTGCATATTTAATTAATAGAGGTCCTTTAGTTCCTTTGGGATGTGGTATTCTAGAGGAAGCACAAAGAGGTAAGAAGGTGAGTTAATCTTTTCTCAAAATATTTGGATGTGAAGCATTTGCACATGTAGATTCTAAAAATAGAACCAAGCTGGATGCAAAGTAAAAAAAGTGTATTTTCATTGGATATGACATTGATGAATTTGGATAGGCTTTGGGATGTTGAAAAGTTGAGAATTGTGAGAAGTAGGGATGTTGTATTCAATGAGAAGGTGTTGTACAAAGACCAGTTGCAACAACATGAGAAGAAAAAAAAGGATTTTGTGGTGCTGGATGATACTCTCGACCGTGATGTTCCAATGGTTCCTCATGCTCCGCAACAACAAGAAATACCACAAACTCCAGTGAATGTTAGACAGTCAATAAGGCTAAGTAGACCTCCTGAAACATTTTCTCCCTCTTTGTATTCTATTTTGTTAACAGATGTTGGTGAACCAAAAGGGTATGATGAAGCTATGCAGGTGGATACAAAGGTTCAGTGGGAGCTTGCAATGAAAGAAGAAATGGACTCCTTGTGGAAAAAATAGACTTGGGAATTATGTAAGTTTCCTATAGGTAAAAGGGCTTTACCAAACAAATGGGTTTATAGGATGAAAGAGGAAGATGGAGGTAAGAAAAATTTAAAGCCAGGTTAGTTGTCAAAGGGATTTGCACAGAAAAAAGGCATTGATTTTGTTGAAATTTTTTCTCCGGTTGTTAAGATAACTTCTATTCGTATTGTTTTAAATATTGTGGCTGCTGAAGATTTACATTTGGAATAACTAGATGTGAAAACTTCCTTTCTCCATGGTGATTTGGAGGAGGAGATATATATGGAACAACTCCAAGGATTTGTAGTCAAAAGTGAGGAGAAATTGGTGTGTAGATTGAAGAAGAGTTTATATGGCTTGAAACAAGCACCTCGATAATGGTACTTAAAATTTGATAGTTTTATGGCTGAGCAAGGCTACAACATGTGTAATTATGACCATTATGTTTATTTTAAGAGGTTGGATAATGACAGCTACATTATTTTATTTTTATATGTTGATGACATGCTTGTAGCGGGGTCTAACATGGATCACATAAGTGAGTTAAAACAACAGTTAGCAAAATCATTTGCTATGAAAGATTTGGCGGCAGCAAAACAAATCCTTGGTATGAAAATTTGTAGAGATAGGAAGAACAAAAAATTAACTCTATCTCAGGCTAATTGTGTTGAAAAGGTGTTGCAGAGATTCCATATGGAGAATGAAAAAGCTATTAGCACACCTTTGCCTAGTCATTTGAAATTGACTAAGGATATGTGTCCCAAGACACAAGAAGAGGAAGACAAATTTTCCAAGGTACTATATGCTTCACCTATAAGAATTTTAATGTATGCCATGGTATGCATGAGACCAAATATTGCACATGCTATTGGAGTTGTATGAAGGTATATGAGTAATCTCAGATTGGAGCATTGGAATGTAGTAAATGGGTTCTTAGATATTTGAGAGGTACATCCAATAAAAATTTATGTTTTGGGTACTCTAATACTGATTTAGCAGGTTATGTAGACTCAAATTTGGCAAGGGATATTGACACCAGGAAGAGTACTACATGTTATGTCTTTACTATAGGTGGGATAGTGGTGAGTTGGGTCTCTAGGTTGCAAAAGGTGGTTTCTTTATCCACCATAGAGGAAAAGTATGTGTCTGCAACATAGGCAAGCAAGGAGATGATATGGCTGCAATCTTTCATGGAAGAATTGGGAAAACAACAGGCTAACAGTTATCTATTTACAGATAGCCAGAGTGCCATACATCCTACAAATAATTCTGCCTTGCATTCAAAGACCAAACACATACAGTTGAGGTACCACTTCATTTGGTCAGTGTTGGATGATGGATAGTTAAGGCTGGAAAAGATACATACAGATGAAAATCTAGCAGATATGTTACAAAGGTAGTGACAAGGGAGAAGTTGAGATCCTCTTGAGCTTTGGTTGGTCTTCAAAACTAAAAACAATAAAAATAGAATATTAGGGTCAGGGTGTTTATTTCCAATGGGAGCTATAGGGTCAGCCATGTTATGATCAGTCTCCAAGTGGGAGATGATGTGTTGTGGAGTTTGATCAGTCTCCAAGTGATTGTTGTTATATGGAGCCTAATCAAAATCAGAGGTTAAGTTTTCCCCACTTTTATCAGCTTAGTTTCTCCACAAATTATTTAACAGGGGTTTGGGGGCAACGTCCCCAAGATAGGGTCAAGGGGTAGTGCCCCTTGCGGGGTCCAGGGGCAGCTGCCCCCAAAACCTCAAATGAATTTTATTATTTTATAAAGGTGTCAGGAGTTATTTTTTCTATTGGCCAACATAAAAAAACCTATTTTGTAATCAACATAAGTCTTGATAAAACAACTAAGGGTTAGAGTTTCCATTGATATTGTATTGTAGCATTTGCAACGGTATTGAGTTGCAAGGATTGCTAGTTGTAATTGGTTCGATTTGTTGGATAATAATATTGGACTCTCTGTTGGTGGATGTAGCCCGAGTTTGGGTGAACCACATTAAAAATTATCTCTCGTTGTTATTATTTTTGTGTATTTTCATTCCTTTGTTTAATCTTTATTTGTATTTAATTGATATTTTCTGCATGCAATTCCTAGCAACTACTTCTTGTTCAAGCTTATTGCATTTTTCTGTCTTCCGATTGATAATTTATTTCAAGCATTCTTCCTCTACCTTTCCTTGTTCAATTTCTGATTTTAGATTCTCTTCCACTCTTTTTATTTCTTCAAGCTTCATTCTTATATTTTCAACGGTCTCCTTTACATCCTTTAGTTCCTAGTTAACTTCTTTATGTTTTAACTTGAACTTCTAGATCCGATTCCTTAGTTTTTGAATGCATTCATTTGCTTCCTTGACATTTTCCTTCAGATCTTCACTTTCATTTTTTGTATCCTTTGTTCTTACTTCCTCATCCAAGTCAAATCCCTTCACCATTTAGTTCAACCTACCAAGATCTCCTTAAAGTTGTTAAACTTATTCTAATGGACCAAGCTCTGATACCAATTGTTGAATAGGACAATTGAGAGGGGGGGTGAAACAGTTGTCATAGATTTTAACCTTTAATTCAATTATTGGAACTAATATTTAAAAGTTCTGCTTAAATAAATAATCATCAAATGCCAATGTAGAAACTCAAATCCAACACATAAACACAATTAAACCATATTTATGTGGAAAACCCAATAAGGGAAAAACCATGGTGAGGATTAACTCACACTATAGAGAATATCAAAACTGATTACAAAAAGGCTCACTGCTTGAGATAAGGCTCACTTTCTAAGATAAGGATTCACTATTTGGACTCACTGTCCATAGGGCTACAACCTGAAGATACAAAAGATGGCTAACTGCTAGAATACAAAAAGTTATGGCTCACTTCCAAAAGTATGAACTGATGGAATACGCCTTCCTTGTGGTGAGTTCAGTTCTGAATGAAGCTCTATACAAGTAGTACTACTTTTCAATAGTCGCTGAATAATTCTATTATGATCTTCAACTAATAACTCAAATACACTTTATTATCTTCACCTACCTTGCTCATTCTGCTCTGCTACCCTCTCTCACTCTTTCCTTTCTGGAGAGTCTTATATATATATGTATTTTATTAATCAATTAGGTTGGAATCATATAAGGTTAACACATTTCTTATGTTGGAAAAAAATCCATAAAACATAGCTAGTCCACATAATACACTACGTCAACCAAGATCTTCGAGTATCAGAATCATAGCTTATCTCACGGTAGAAACTGAACCTAAACACCAACATATCAGACCAACCAACATTCTAGACCATATATAACAATCATCTTCGATAAGAAATAGCTTCCAGTAACTATCTCATACATTCAATACTATGTTGACATCAATGACAACCTGTTGGTATTAATGACAACCATTTGATGCAATCTAATTTCCAACACAAACTTCTGGTACCACATTCTAGGCAACTGCTTCAAACCATATAGAGATTTCTTTAATTTGCAAACTAGGTTTTCCTTACCTTTTTCAATGAAGTGCTCTGGCTAGGACATGCCAATATCTTACTTCAAATCACCATGAAGAAACATTATCTTCACATCCATTTGCTCGATCTCTAAGTCATATGGAGCTGCAAATGACAAGAAAAATTTGATAGACATTAGCTTAGCTACAAGAGAAAATATTTCTCCATAATCAATCCGCTCCACCTAGGAATATCCTTTTTTGACCAACCTTGCTTTATGCTTCTCAAAACTACCATCCAAACCAATCTTCTTCTTGAACACCCATTTACATCCAACATGCTTTCACCCTCCAGGAAAAGGTACTAGATCCCACGTTTCATTCTTCTTCAATGATTCCATTTCTCCATTCATGGCCTCCAACCAGGAATTTGAATCAGACATACCCACAACCTCTCTAATAGTCCTAGGCTCATTAGTGTTAGTAATCAAAGCATAGAAACAACTAGAATCTAACATAGAATATCCCAACCTTTTAGGTTGCCACTTAGTACATGTAGACCTCCTCACAAGCTGAGGATGAGGTTCTTCATCTTCTTCAAAAATTCAGAGCTGCTTGAGCTCTCCTCATTAACAGGTCCACTAGGAGTACATAGTTCATCCTTTTCTGGTGTAAGAGGAAATTCAACTACCTCCTTCTTTTCTGCTTCTTTCATCTCTAGCTTTAGATCAACTATAGAAAGTTTCAACTCATGAAAGATCACACTTCTACTATACAACATCTTCTATGTAACTAGGTTCCAAAGCTTGTACCCTTTCGCATTGATGTCATAACTAATGAAGATACACTTTATAGCCTTGTTCTCCAATTTAGATCTCTTTTCACTAGGCACATATGCATACACCTCACATCCAAAAAATCTAATGTGTCTTAACGAGGACATCTTACCAGACCAATATCATAGGTGTCTTGTCCACGAGCACCGAAGTGGGAGATCTATTAATTAGATAACATGTTGTAGCTACAGTCTCAGCCTAAAACTTCTATTCCAAACCAACACTACTCAACATAATTCTTGCCCTTTCCATCAACGTTCTACTCATCCTTTCTGCAACTCCATTTTTCTATGGAGTGTAAGGAGTAGTCTTAATCCTTTTAATTCTACGGTCCTTGAAAAACTTATCAAAATTTTCTAAACAGAACTCACCACCATTATCCATCCTCAAACACTTTATCTTCCTACTAGTTTTATTTTCAACCAAGGTTTTAAATTCCTTGAACTGGTTGAAACCTTTAGTTTTACTTATGAGAAAATAAACAAATATCCTTCTCGAATAATCATCTATGAACAAAAAAAAGTATATAGATTTTGATAACAAAGGAACATTAACTAGACCAAACACATCAACATGAATATAATCCAAAATTCCAAAAGGTTTATGAGGATTAGAATAAAATTAAACTTGGTGTTGCTTTCCATATATAGAATGTTTGCAAAAAATGAACTCAAGATTACAATCATCAAGCCCTTAAACCAAGATTTTATTTTTCGAGGCTTTAATCCTTTTTCACCAATGTAGCTAAGCCTTTGATGCCACAACATTGTTTTCTCTGTTGGGAGCTTCATCTCCAAAGAGTTTGTTCCCTCAAGAACAACACCTCCTTTCTCTACATGATCATATTTACTTGAATTTGTAGAAGCACTATTGCACTGTACTACATATGCATCCAGCTTATATAGAGTATCAATTCATGTACCCTTAGCCAACACCATAGAGCCTCTAGTCATTCTACAAACACCATTTGAGAAAGACACTTGCACACCAACATCATTAAGCTTACTTACAGAAAGTAAATTTTGAGCCAAACATGGTAGATGCCTCACATCATTGATTCCCTTCACACTTCCATCAACAAACCAAATCCCGACTCTTCCATGACCAACAATTTTTAGGTGAGAATCATCACCTAGATACACCCTTCACCAGCATACTTTTTCGTACTTTGAGAACCAACCTCTATGAGAGGTCATGTGAAAGGACACACTTGAGTCAATCAAACAAAGAATGTTTGATGCCTAAGTTTCCAAGCTTGCTATGAAGGCATCTGCATCACTTTGAGAAGATTCATTTTCTGAAGAATCATTTTTCTTTTTCTTCTTCTTCACCTCTTTGCAATCTTTTCGGATGTGTTTAGTCTGCCCACGGTTCCAACATTTCACCTTGGACCTCTTACCAGGAGACTTTGATCTCTATTCTGACTCGGATTTAGATTTATTGTCTTTTCTTCTTGCCTTTTTCATTTGATCTCCCTTGAACAACAAGGGATTCAGTGTCCATCTCAAAAGACTTGCTTCACATTTCTTTTGACAACAATGAAGCAATCACATCTTCCATCTTCAAAGTGGTTTTTGTACTCCTAATAGTCATTACTAGGTGATCCCATGTGTCAGGAAAGAAACACAACATGATCATGTAATGGTCCTCATCATCTATCTTTACACCAACAGACCCCAACTAAGAAATGATCATGCTAAACACATTCAAATGATATGCAATAGATGCTCCTTCTTCCATCTTCAAAGAATATAGTTTCTTCCTTAGGAATAACTTATTTACCAGAGATTTCCCCTGATAAATTTCACCAAGCTTCTTCCACAAAAGTTTCACTGTCTTCTCTTCATGGACATTCAAGAGAATTGAATCAACCAAGCATTTTCTGATCAGATCCTTGGCTTTCTAGTCCTTTGCATCCCAATCATTCTATGAGGTTGTTGATGGTTTGTTAGAGAACACTACATCCCATAACTCTCGATCCATGAGTAAATCTTCCATTTTGAGTTTCCACAACTCAAAATTGCCATAGTTGAACTTCTCAATCTCCATTCTTTCGGACGTGCTCTCCATCTTAAATTTGCAATAAGATTACAACCAAATTTCTCTACAAAACTCCCACTGAACAAGATCAACACAAAAAACCCATCTTACCCACAGGGAAAACAAAGATGGCCAAGCTCTGATATCAACTAAAAGGAAACTAGAGCGCATAATACACTTTCCTAATATTATACTTCAAGAGAGATACAAAAAACATTTCAAAACTTTGCAATTGTAGTTCATTTAAGATGCACACACATGAATAATAAAATAGACAACAATGAACAAATACCAATTTTTATGTGGGAAAACCCTTTTGAGAAAAAATCCACACACCAAAGTAGAGATTTCTTGTATTACAGTAAAAAATAAATTACATACAAGTACAAAGCTATGCTCTTTTAGGTGTAAGTTCACATAAAAAATACAACAATTTGATTACATCCACTCTAATCAACACTTCACATAGTTACAATGCACTATGAGATTCGATACATACTTCAAAAATGTTTCAAGAAGACTGACGTTCCAACTTCCATAATAGTTGAACGACCACAAATAACTTAACTGTCATTACCTTCTCCCACCATAAAAGTCATATCGGAATGTCGAAGAGACATAAAACCTTGTCTCTCTGAATTCCATTTGTTACTTCAACATGCCTTCGGCTTGCATCTTCAAGACCCACCAAGTACTTCGTGCACCATATAATCAAAACCCTGTTTGATCTCTACCATTCTCTGATGCAAAGTGAGCAGGGAAGTACACCAAACTCAGATGACAGAGGTTCTCTTGTGAATGCCTCTCTCAAATACTCTCATCAATACTCCTCCATGTCATTGTTCCCTTATAAGAAAAACCCAACTCACCAAGGGTCTTTGTACTTTAGACTACTTAGAGGCTTATAACCACTTAGAACATGCTCTAATAGAACAAACACAAAGCATCACAACCTGATTAGCACTTAGGAAACCCCATGAGTTCATTACTCATACTGTTAGGCCCCTTTACCCTCAAATGCTTGTAGCACTACTTGGTAGGATAGTCTAATTAAAATCCACCTACAAGCCTGTATTAGGTGCAAACTACTGAATTTATGCAACTATGATATGCCTCTACAAGACCCCAAAGTCTTACTTCTTGACAGTGGATGGAAGAGCAACCATGGACCATTCTATTGCTGTCCCCAAGAGGCCTAATTGATTGAACTTGATTGGTTTTTAGTTACCTAGGCTCTCCCCTTCTCCCCAAAGACTTGTTTCATCCTAAAAGCTATTTACAACCATTCCTATCATTCCTAAGTGCCACCTTGAACAAAATCTCACAAAACAAGCAAAAATTAGACTTTTTCTTTACAAACTAGGCTTGTCACATGAGGATGCCAGGCCTAGATCAGTGTATAATCTCCTCCACACAATAGGCCATTCTCCAAAACCTCACAAATGTGAAAATATACATAAATAACTTCCATCCCACAAAGAATTAGCAACTTTATACTATGGGAATGGAAGATAGAGGCATTTTTAGCCAAAACCCTAGTTTTGAGGGTTTCTAGACCTGTTGCTTCTAAAATGAAGATAACTCCTTTAATACCTGATGAAAATTCACCAAACCACTTTCAAATGAAATTAAACACTTCCCTCTTTCCAACCATAACAGGGTTGAGACTGTATAGACTGTATAGAGGCCATACTACATATGCAAACAATGAATTTGTATGAAAATTTCTTGAAAATAGAGTATATGTGCATTAGATCTCCAAATTGTTGAACATAAAACATGCCTCAACCAAAAGAGGCTTATTTCAACCTTTCCCACACCTTCCCAATGTCCTCCAATAGAATTTTGAATTAGGTGGATGTTGGAAACTAACCTTTTTTCATTTAGACCCCTAATTGCCTAGTTAAGGCAATTGACTACTACTTCTCATAAGCCTGATTGAAATGAGGCTTCAAATGTGTATTCAAAGGTATAAAAGATACCAAAAACACTTCAAATTATTAAGGAAACTCCCCTCAAGGACCTGGTTACAACAAGTCATTTTTATTCTTTAGTTTTCCTAGATGAACCAAGCTTACATGGTGAGGAAGGAGACCTTGTTCTTAGAACAAGACTTGACCCCAAACCCAAAACTTGTTACAAAACATGAAAGATGGTTCTTGGAACCTTATTACATCTCAAACTTCTTGACAAAAAAAAACAAACAAGGCCTCCAAGAGGCATAGAGACCCCGAGGTGCTCTTGCACCATTCTCCATTCCCTTGCCAGGTATAGACGGGGTCCCACCATAGGTGCTACAGGCTAGTAGACACCATACGATCAAAAAGATCATAGCCGTTACCATCATTATCATTTGGTTCCACCTTATTGGCATGTCAGGGGGACCATCATCTACGTCCTAATGATATGGAAAAGTCTCATTGACGAGTCTCATCAAAATGTTGAAGGGATGATATGATGACTCCTTTCGATATCACGAAGTCTCGCCGATATGTATCTGTCTCCCCAAAGAAGCTTTACCACCAACCCGTCATTCATCAAAATATCGAAGGGACATACAAGTGACTCCCTTTGATATTGACTTGTCTGTTCGATGAAACACTTCTTGCAGTTTATCAGTATGTTGAAGAGACTATTCATTCAGTTCCACCAATAGTTACTTGTTTCGTTGATGAAGCTTTGGATGATACAAACACTGAACACAACTAGTGATAAGCCAAGTGCTTGTCGAGGAGACTTGTCACTTCATCCCATTGAACTAAACCTATCAACCTGATGGACCTGAAGTTGATGCCTTATATGCCAACAAGTTTGAGATATTTTTCTCAACAAGCCCTAGTTGTGAGCCTTTTTGGATAGTGTGTCATATTTTGGCAGTGAGTCCTTGTACCAACTTAGTAATTACTTATATTGTGAGCTAATCCTCACTGTGGTTTTTCCCTCATTGGATTTTCCACATAAATCTAGTGTTCTCTTATGTATGGTGTTGTTATTTCAATTTTTTTTTATCTACATTTCATGTTTAATCACATTAATAGAATAAGGGTTTAATGAATGCATGTGGATTTGATTACTATTGAGGGTTTTTAATGTTTTAATTTGCTACAACTGAATCAACCCCCCTCTCAGCTGTCTTGTGCATTAAACAATGCACTCATCAAATAATGTCAAGTTCACTGAACTTTTCCTGCAAAAGACTATTTGCAAACCCAATTTAATTCTTGTAGACATCCAAAGCCTTATTGAACTTGTTCCTCCAAGTGTACTTCAAAATTTTTAGTTCACATACAATTTTCTATTAGGTTGAAAAGAGCCCAATGAAATTGACCAAGTTATGACCATAGATGTGGAAATAACACTTGATACCAGTTGTGTAGGGAAACACTTAGGAATTAACTGAAAGGATTTTGATTGGTTTAGACAAGAAATCTTACAAAAGACTGAAAAAAACCCAAAACCCACAAGAGCATAACTTCATTTTTTCCAATCCTCACCAAATTTAAACTCCAAATACCCATCTCTTGATTTGTACATGTTCTCTTGATACCAAGATGTATTCCTTGGTACAGGCGATCTCTTAGGAGGAGATGGTTAATATATACACATTCTCTTGATACCAAGATGTATTCATTGGTGCATGTGATCTCCACAGAGGAGATGGTTAGATCATGTTGTCATGATAGGTTCTTGATTTTATGGTTGGAGCTTTGACATTGATCTTGGTGGTTCTCTTTGAATTGAGTACATGATCATTTTCTTGATTACTTCATGATGGTGCTATGTTGCATTTAGAGTTTGGAATGTATTGGTCAATTATAGGTGCTCATGGATACTTGGAGATGTGGGTTAGGTTGGAGTTCTCTTGTGATTAGAGACATTTTCTTGAGATGGTTTCTTTTTGGAGGTTTCAACAAGAAGAATGAGGAGCTTTCACCTGGCTAAGGACGTGAGTTCATGATGGACCTATAGAAGAGATTGTTCTTCGAGTGAGTCATGTTGACTTGGTTATCCTGGAGGAGCATTCTCATTCCCCACTCTTGGTCTATTTAGTAGTGTATCATTTGAGAGGTATTTTCCCATTATTTATTTTAGATGTGTTAAGTTTCGTGCTTTGATTTCTCATGGGATTGAGTAGAGTCATGGCGATTGATTTTGGAGTCACAATTTATTATTGTTTAGCATGAGTTTATGATGATTTATATTTTATTGATATGGATCTTGAGTTATGGATAGTTGGTTTTGGAGGATTCATTTTGAGGGATGTTTGGCATGGTTATCTCCTTGTGCATTTGAGTTTATGTTATCATTCATTGATGAAGAGTTTAGGATATGGTTTATGGGATGATTTCCTTGGTTTAGGAATGATTACTTTGAGTTTGATGATCTTGGTTAGAGAGGATTACATCTATGTTGGCATTTATATGATTTATATGTTGTTTGATCTAAGAGATTGAATGTTGTTCTGGGTGTTGAGGATTCTAATCTGGGTTTGTTAGGAGATCATACTTAACACAATGTAACACTTTTGAGGTGTTGGTAGGACATATTATGGTTTATAGGTTTTATCTCTTCATGGTTCCTTCCTGGAGGTTCACGTTCATGTGATTTGGGAGGTGTTGGAAGAATCAATAAGGAGATATCTGGTATGTTGTCATTGATGCCAACATTGTTTGGTGACTAATTATCTGCCCATCTGGTAAACTGTGTCTATGCTACATTGATCTAGTAATTTGGTCTAGAATCACTCTGAATAGAATATTGGCTCATATGTTTTTGGTTATATTATTCAAGTCTTAAATACAACTTTGGCCAAGAATTCAACAATCTAGGTGTTATCAGCTGAAATTGCACCCTTATTAAGTTGCAGAACTTGATACTTCAGAGAAACATGGGGACTTTTCCAGGTTGTGGGTCACGTAAAAATGGAAAAGAACCTCTGGAGAAGGATGACTTCCTATGTTGGAAGTATCACCTAAACTACTGATTTTTGTAAGGAAAAGGGAGAGGGAGTGCATAAAAATGAAAACTAAACCCTATGGTGATACACCAAACTGACATGAATCATGAAATAAAATAGATGAACATAATCCTGGAGAACTAAAGATAGTAATTTCATTTACTCAACATAATTTTGTGAACTTATGCATAATTCATGAAAAGGCTTAATCTGCATATACATTTTAAGAAGGAAAGATGAATTTCACAACTTTAAAGTTCAAATGCAGATTTAGAAAACATAGTTCTAAACTTACATAATCTGAAAGAAAAATGAAAGTAGTATGAACACTAACACTAGTTTCCAAGGTAATCTCTGTACTTTATACTCCAAATTCCAAATGAGTTACAAAGCATACATCAACTGAGAAAGGATTTGAGAAAAATCACTAACTCTCTAGAATGCATAATTCGAACTCCTTTACAAAGAGGCAAAAAATTCCATATATACAACCAAAATCCTAAAGAGTCGGCCCCTCCTTTAGGGTTTTCCAAAAATATCAGCCTCCAGAAAGATCCGCCCTTAGATCTTTTGAATCAAGTTACTTGGTGCAGGAGCACCTAAGGAACAACAAGCAGTTTCTTGGGTAAATAAGAAATCTAGAAGGGTAATTTTGTTTTTTTTTCATAAAGGTCATGTTGACCATTGTGTAGTTAGATTAGAGGTGTTTTTGATCTTTAGGAAAGAAGTTGTCAAGAGATGAATAAGTTTAGAAGCTCATCTTGCTGAGTTTTCAAAAGTTGCCAAAGGTTGAAAAACACAGGGGATTTTATAGTTTTTACCATTAGGTCATCAGTAGGTTTGGAAAAAAGAGATTAACTATTTTTGGATCCTATTTAAGATGTGCTTCGACCATGGAATAGGGTTGGAAGCGTGGATGTTATAGTGAAATTTTGTGAAAGTGAAGAAAGACAACATTCTGTGCTACATTTTTTGATTTTTGCATCTAAATAGAGATTTAATGGATTAGGACTGCTACTGTTTTGATTGTAGGATGTTGTGTTGTTATCATACAATCTTTTTGTAACATTAATTAGCTTCCTTGTTCAATTTTTAGGCACTTTTTGTAAATAGTTTAATTTTACCCTGTTGCTAGTTTGAACCAGACAAGTTTTAGGAAATGGAGTGTTAGAGAACTTTCCCACCGTACAAACTGTATGAACCTTTGGGAACAGAGCCTAGAATCCATGCTTGTAAATATGGTAGGTTTTAGGGCTTGTGTGTGTGTAGGAGCTGCTAGCAATGTTTTGCCCTAGGCGAGCCAGGCAGAGTCCAACTAGGGAAGACAAGGAGTGCAAGACACATAACTTGCAGGGGTGCTAAGGTTTTGAAAAATTTCCTTTTGGAGAATTTAGCTGAGAGTCTTGGCAAGGCCTGGTGGTCAAGAGGAGGCTCCATCAACCCATTTGGTGTGAGAAAACTTTGACAGTTTGGAAGCAGCATGGAAAAGGCTTGTAAACCCTAGTTCTTGACCATTTTTGAGTAAGGGCAGTGTACGGACTGTACAAACTCCTAACCCCAAAAATATTCAAGGTATGGGCATGGGAAACAAAAACCCCAAGAAAATAACCCAAGTCATTTGGAAGGTTTTGGAGTAAATTCCATTTTTCTCGGGTTAGGAGGCCTAATTGGGGCTCTAGGCTTGTAGCCTTTTCGAACCCTAGGAGAGGGTTTGGTGTGAGCGATGGAGAATTGGTGATTGGTGGATGATCAAGAACCCTAGAGAGATGGTTTTGAAGCATTGGAAGACATCACACATGCCTGCATCAAGTTATTGGAGCTTGGAGGTTTAGTTATCCTTTAGGAAGATTAAGGGCTAAGGAGAGAATGGCAGAGAGAGCACCAAGATTGGCTTGGTTAGGGAAATGGAGATGATAGTAGGGTTGGCCAGGAGAACCAGGGGTGCCTAACAAGCATTAGGGCCTATAGGTTAAGAAGGTGGAGAGTGACACCAAAAGGGGATTGCTAAGGTGAGACCCAGAGCATGGGACAATGAGTGTTCCATCCAACCCTACCCTATCATTACTTCTGCATTAAATGTGTATCCCTGCTGTCCATGTCGGTGAAAAAATCACCCTCAGGAGTGGCCTCCAGATCTTTTGCAACAATCACATTAACTTGTAGCCCTCGTGTTTGCCCTCGAAACTTGTTAGAGCTGCTTTGAATGTTTCTAAGTGTTATCATAAATTTCGATCCACTCTTTCCAGTCGACATCCTAGCTATTCTTGCGGTCTCCTCCTTTCTGTTCTAGACCCTTCCACAAGTTGACCCTCTTCGAGAAGCAGCATCAGGCACCCTCTGAACTAAATTCACAAGCCCCGATCATACATCGAATCAAAGTAGATCCATTTCATTTATGCTCTGTTGATCCTCCTAGCACCGGCCAAGCTACCAACGGTTCACCTGTAGCTTCCTCTGATTGGTTGAAAAAATGCCACGTGAGATCACCAGACGGTCAAAGGTTATTCCTGCAAAATCACATGTCGGTGAGACACTAGCCATGTCTCCCCGATGCCACAATGCTCCACAATAGTTATCGGCATAACTTAGCACTGTCGGTGAGACGTCATAGCGAGCTACAAGAGTCATATCGATATCCCCTTTGTCATCCCCTAGACTATCGACAAGATATATCGCTTTCAGCAAGAGGTCTTGCCAAAATCACCTGACAGTAGATAGCATTCCAACTAGACCACTGGAAAGAGTCTCGGCAATGCTCAGCACGAACACACCCATCGACAAGACAAACAAGTCGGGACAAGGTCTTAGTGAGCTCCTATCAGTTACACCGAAGAGTTAAAACCATCAGCGAGACATCATGAATCGACAAGATATCATAGAGAAGGAAAACCCCTTGGCCAGGAGTCTTACCGATATCCATATACCCCTTCGGCAAGACCACCATAGGTCAGAAAGAAATCATATCGATCCCCCAAGAATTATACCGCTGTGCTCTTCCATTGGCGAGACATCCGCATTCCGCAGGACATTACAGCGAGCTCAAAACACTACGCGAAAGGCCCCATCCTTCGGCGAGACTCCTGTGAGTCAGGAAGACTTTACCCCGAACTCCAATTCTTTCAGTGAGACTCCAACGAGTCGGCCAGACTTCTCCCCAATGCCAGCTGCTTCGGCGAGACTCCCATGTGTCGGTGAGACCTTACATCGAAGTCAAAACATTACATTGAAGGCACCATCCTTTGATGAGACTTCATCGGGTCGGTAAGACATTATGCCGAACCCTTTATCTTTCGGCGAGCTCAGACCATGTCGGGGAGACCACCAGTGGTTAGCGAGAGGTTATGCTGATCGAAAATCCTTCGGCTAGACTTCCGCCTTTTGACGAGACATTACAACGAGCCCCAAACTTCTCCCCGACGCCGACTGTTTCGGCGAGACCATTGGTCATTGGCAAGACATGACGCTGAAGCCACAGCCTTTCGGTGAGACTTCATCCAGTCGGCGAGAGATAAAAAAATTCATGGTGACCAAAATGTCTCAGCGACCTGAGGATTTCAAATGAATATAGCACAATAGCCAGTTGGCAAGACAACTGGAGGGTCTCACCGACTTTATTCTTTGAGGAGTTCTATACCAGGTTTGGCTGAGGCATACCATCCAACAAAATTCCTTGTGAAATAGAATCAGATGTATGATTTAACCCTTGATGCAAATGCTCCTCCATTTGGCCTTCACGAACACTTGAAAACATAGGTTCCCTTGCGTGATTGAGCCTGCAGGTGAAAATCGGGTAACACTAGGTCAAATGAGTTGAAAGTTATAAGTGTTAGAAGTTCAGCTTACAGTTTTTGGTATGATCTTCTTTTGGCTGACTTGAACATGTGGTGCACACTTCATGGAGGTTTAAAGAGTTCCTTTTAGGTCCAAACTAAATCATGTCTTGCATCTTTTGTTTAGAGCAACAAAGAATTTTTTGTTTTGAAGCCGACAAGATATTTTGAGTTGAGTATGCTTACATCCAATTAGGTTGACCTAATTGATGTATGGAGATGTATCCGTGTATATATGAAACATCCTTGTATTGAATAGATATAGATGTACACATAGATACATAGAGATAAAGATGATAATAAGTGATGATGCAAGATGTGTAAAAAAGTGATATGGTATGAAGACAATGGTAGTTGTTGATAGTTGTTCTATACTTGCAATATGATGTAGGATTTTCTATCTTCTAGAGCTTAATTGGAAATGTACTCAACACTTAAAAGGAACATTCCATTCAGTTCATATACTTGGTAGTGATCCATATCTTTTTATATTTTGGCAGTAAGCCATATCTTTTTGTACTCTAGCTGTGAGCCTTTCAAGGACAGTGTGCCCTGCAAATTTTTATGATCGATTATAACATATTGTGAGTTAATCCTCACCGTGGTTTTTTCCATTTTGGGTTTTCCACGTAAAAATCCTGGTGTCTATGTGTTGTGTGATGTTATGATCCCTTGCATGTTTTTACTTATAGTTGTAGCTAGATATGTTTTAATAATTGGATGGTTAGTAATCAAATAATTTAGTAGAATACTGATTCACCCCCTCTCAATATTCTATGTATTCAACAATTGGTATCAGAGTTTGGTTCATTTTAAGAAGCTTAAAAAATTAAGGAAGATCTTGAAGTTTGAACACACAACTAGAAAAAAGTATCATGTTCCTCCAGAAGAGATTTTTGCAACTAAGTAACTCCATGTTGCTCTTGAAGATCTAGACAAAAGTGAAAATGAGAAAGAATCTCCAAAGGAAAACTTAAAAGAAGCAAATGAATGCATCAGGAAATTAAGAGAAAAAATCAAGAAATTCAAATAAAGGCATAAAGAAGTCAGTGATTAGTTGGAAAAGGAAAATGAGGAAATCACTGAACTAAAGCTAAAAGTGGAATAAAAGAAAAGAATTGAAGAATATCAGAAAGTTGAAATCCAAAGAAAAATTGATGAATGCACAAAGCTTGAACAAGAAGTGGTAACACTAAGATATGACTTAGTAAAGGAAAAATATCATGAGGATAAATTCAAAGCAAGAGCCACAACGCTTGATGAATTGATTGAATTTTAGAAACTCTATAAGGATAAAAGTGGTTTGGGACTTGAAGAAGGACAAATCTCAAAGGAAAATCAAACTCCTAACAAAGTGGACAATAAAAGGAAGACTCAAAGTAGTGGAAGGAAGATCAAGAACCACATAAGCAATACCAGAAGGATTCCTATCAAACAACCTAATGCTCAAAGGTACCCATATTTTAATGGAATTTGTTTTTCATGCAATAAATTTGGTCATAGAGCAACCTAATTTAGAAGTAGAATGAATCAAAATGTTGGATTCTTTGCTAGACAATGCTTTGCTTGCAATAAATTTGGACATAGAGCTAAGTTGAGTGTAGAAGTTAGATAATGATGAATAAATTCAATATTGGTAGAATGATTCAATATTTTTAAGGTTACTGCTACACATGCGATACCTTTAGACATAAATCTATTTAGTACAGATCAAGGTTAAATGAAAATTAGTTTGGTCAGAAACATGTATATTACACCTGCAGTAAATTGGGACACATTTCAAAATTCTACAGAAGAAAAAATGAGAAGAAAACTAATCCAAATCAAAGGAATAAAACTATGAATAAAATTGATCCTACTGAGGTTAAAAGGGAAATGGAGAAAATTTGGAAGAAAAAGGAATAACTTGAGAATAAGGATGAATCAAATGCATCTATATCTGCATCTAGTGTAGATACTTCTAAAAACTAAACCCAACAATGGTTTTGGGGGGAGCAGTGATAGAGAAATATAACAAACCCTCGATATAAGAGGTGTCAAGTAGTGACATGAGGATATATGATGTAAGGTGTCATTCTAAAGATGTTGAAGAATTTTTCAACAAAAAATATTAAAAATTGGAGAATTGTGGAGCTTTAGGGTTTATAGTGTAATTTACAAATTTTTTTATCAACTTTTGAAGTTGGAATGCATTTAATGCAAAATTAGGGAAATTTTATTAAGACATAAAGTGAGAGACTAAGTTGAGTTAAATCAAATTTTCACAATTGGGAAGATGCAGAGTGAGCTAAAGAGATTTGGAAGCGATTCAGAGAAGTTGGCATCAAAACCTAGTTTTCAACGAAGCTTGAAAAGGTATTTACTATTATCTGAACTTTGTGGGTTTTAGTTGAAGAAACCTTGCATAAGCATATACAAGTAGTTTGAGGAAAAATAAATTGCCACTCCCACTATTGTGGAAGTCTTTGAGAGACCCTGACCTAAATTCAGAAGGTATTCCTAGAAAGTTAGAAGAATTTAACCACCAAGAACTTAGGGATTAATGGATGGATGAATTGAAAGGAGATAATCACTCAGTAAAACATGAATATGAAAATCTATTGTGGAAAAAGCTGGATGTTTGGAACTGGTTCCCAAAATTTTCCAATGAGATGGATGCCAAAATTGTTAGGATGACACTTAGTAGGATACATGATAAGTTTTTGTGGGCAAGCATAGCTAGGTTAATCACCAAGGAAGTAATCCAAGCCGTAACTGGTTTCTATGCCATTGGACCCATACCAATGCTAAAAGATATAAAAAATGATGTGGTCATGAAGCTAACTGGAGCCACATATGATAGGAGAGATCTGACTACGAAATCCATCACAAAACTAGCCATAAGATATGTTGTTATGATTAGACAAAAAATATACTTTACCAACTAAGGCAATTTTGTGTCTGCTACAACAATTCATACTACATATGAAATGGTAGTGAATTGGAGAGATTATGATCTGTGTGAGTTGCTCTGAATACAACTTATGGAGAATCTAAGCTTGATTAAGTGAAAGAAGCACTCTTTCTAGTTTGATCGGTACATTGGTAGTTTGTTTGTTGTTCTACTTTATGAGGGAGTTATTGGGAAGGAAAAACATTATATGGGAGTGCAACAGGTCGGTTGCAAATTAAATATTTGAACACTTGCATAGTCTTGGAGATTTCAAAGCACAAAATAATTCTTTGACTTCATTCTTTTTATTTTTCCAGAATGATATGCATGAAAGAGATAGGGTTCCCAGAAGCCTAGTGAAGAAGTATGGAAATGACATAACTTTTCTTGTAACCACTGATGAATGCATCACGGAAACAGTTGAACCCAAAAATCTCTACATAAAACCTCTAGGATATGAGGTTGATGAACAAATTTCTAAGAGGTTCATTGAAATATTGTTAAGCAGTCCAAGGTGTAAGGAAGCTTTCAGCCATTGTATGACAATTTCCACATAACCCAAAAGAGATAACAATGCAAATAAGTGCTCAGAATCCACATGCAAGAGAATAGACAACATACCCATCAAAGATGACACAAGATATACCCTAGGAAAACCCTGAAGAGGGAAAAAAATATCCTCCAAAATCATCCATACTCCATCATATTAATCAACCATGAAGCAAATACAAGAGTTACAATGAACACTTCTGAAACATCAAGCCCTCCAATGCATTCCCATGTGTCCAAGCATGGATCCACATGTTGGCCTCCTACAATGATTTAATAACTAAGCCCTTAAATCCATGATTTAGAGATTGGACATATAACCTAAATATCTATTTCAATCATCATGAAGGTGAATTTAACTTGTCAACCCAGGGACGTGAACTTGAAATGGGTCAGCACAGTATGTGCACTAGGAACTCAAAGTAGCTATTTCATTCTACAGCTAAGGAACTCACAATACTGAAAGTAAATTGCTTAGAAGGAAATACCATAAATGCCAATCATTAATCAACAACTACATCAAACTAAAATGCAGAACATTAATGAAAATATGAGCAACAAACATGGTACTACTCTGTCTTCTTTGGTTGCAGGAATAGTCACAAAATGAAATTCTAGTGGTTGCAGGAACAATTGGTGCCATATTTATAATTAATTACTAAATAGTAAATAATATTAAAATAATACTAAACTAAGAATACATATTACTCACCAAGTGGCCCCCCTTGGATAAGTATCCTCTAAAACTAATGAGAACTTAGATGCTCAAACTTAGAACTTTATTTTATTCATTGTAAATCATGAGTACAAAAGAGTAATGTATTTGTATTACTGAAAACTTGAGAGTGCAAGTACAATATCAAATCGTGCAACCTCCTGAGAAAGGAGAATTAGATCTTTATTTATACTGTCAGCTAAACAAGGCAATCAAATCCACAACTGGGAGGATGTCATTTAGGGAAAACAAAGAATGTGGAGTGGTGGCGGTTATGCGTGCATGGAATCTAGTTAGACATGTAAGTCCAAACACTAATTTAGCACAACATTAACGCCCATAGTCTGCTCAATCATCAAAGTCCACTACAAGGTGGTTACATTTAGTTGCATGTGGAATCTTCTGCCATTGACCTCCTTTGACCTTGAGCGATTCCTTTGCTGGATGTTATCGTGCATGCCCAACTGGCGATGTCTTCCTCAACTTAGTATCATCGAATTAAATCTGCATGGCAATGCCAATACACACACTAACTGTACATATATAACCACCTTAAGGAACATTCATTAACCACATGCAAAATCAATATAGATAATCCACATAATATGCTAATGTCATTAAAACTTGCAGAGATAGGATTAAGCCCAATGTCTATGGTTTGAGGGAAACATTATGAAAATATCAAAATAAAGTCCATGACAAATACTAGCAAATAAACTATAGATTCTACCCAAAATTGGACCAAAAACTAGGTTCATCACTCCCCCCAACCTAACATTTTGTTGGTCCTCTAGTAGGGGAAGGGTTGTTCTTTTGCTTGGTCAAAGCTTTGAAATTTGCAACTGATAGTTGTCCAACATCAATGGTTGCTGTGCATGAATCAGGATCCTAATAGAATCCTCCTAATCTATCGAATCTATTCCATCTCTATTTTTCTGTAGCAATGTCATACTGGTAGAATTTGAAGTTAGGGGAAGCCAAAATTGCCCCTTCGTTCTCCCAATCTGAATATACCTATCAATCCTTTTTATTGTTGCATCATAATTGTGGATGGAATGGAGTTCAGACTGTTTCAACTCATCAGTTAGGCTATTCCATCTTTGTGATAGGCATCTTCTCATAGCTTCCTCCTTTGCTGCTTCCTTTAACTCGTAATCACTGTAAACTGCCTCAATCCAAGGCATAATCCTATTGCCATAACTAGGTTTGAGAAGCATTCTATGCCATTCTCTATAAATATCCCTTGGGTTGCTTGATTCAACCCTAATGGGCAGAGGGATGTTAAACTCCAATTCTTATAAGCCCCATGTTGATGTCCCCAACTAATCTCATTTTTCACCCAAGACATAAATTACCTCAATTGGAAATCCCCAACATACAACAGTGGATTCCAATCATGGTCTTGAGTTACAACGTAATTATGCAAATAAAACTCACACACCAAATTCTTCATTTCAAGTGAGGCAATCCTATAAGCATTGAAAAATTCAACAAGGGTGTCAATAGAAGGATTCAAACATGAGGCAATCCTTGATAGCTTAAAAGAGAGATATTTCTCTTTTAGGTGCAGAGCATAGACCCTTGGAGGGGTCCTACATTCCAAAATCTGTGGTACCAAGGTTGCCATATCATCCACCCTCTGCTTCAGGGTGGGAATTTTTGCATTCTAATATTCAATCTCCTCATCCCTCTTTTGAATTTCCTTCTTCAATTTTTGTTTTTCCTTTTTCCATTCTTAATCCCTCCTTTGTAATTCTTTCCATAAATTTAAAATTTCCATATGTACTGTAAAACTAGGAGAATTATGAATTCCTACTAGTCTTTTTGTTGATGGTGGCTCTTCATATAGCATTATCTGCATGGACTCAGTCTATCCAATTGTTTCTGCCTGCGAGGGTACTATTTATTCTCCCACTTCTTGTTGCAGGGGCTCTCATTCTTGTTTTTACTGTGGCTACAGGAACTCTTGCTCTAGTTCTAGCTATTGCTACAAGACTTCTTGCTCATGCTGGAGGAAATCTTGATTTTCTTCAAACTCTTCTGCAATGTTAGCAAGATCGATCAATGTTATATTTGTTTCTCTCTCAAATAAGTCTTCTTCTTCAACATTCTCCTACCCCATTGGAGTTTTAGGGTCCTCATGTGATGTCTCATCAGGCTTAGGGATTTCCTATGGAGGCATACCAATTGCTGGCCCAACTGGTATTGACTTCCTGAGAGGTCTCTCACATTTTTCTCTGGTTGCAAGATGAACAGTGTCAACCTTCATCTTCTTCAAACTTGGCACCTTTCTTTCTGCCGACTGCCTTTTGGAATTTCCTTTTCTCATTTCTACTTCTCTCTTTTATGCCCTATCTTTCATTAGGGTGCCAAGTGGAATGTCGTCATTAGAATCTGATGAAGAGCTTTCTTTTTCTAAGTGCTCTATTCTAGAAGAACTAATTTCTATGGTTTCTTCTACTATAAGAGGATTCACACTAGAGCCAACACCAGAGGTTGAAGCACCAAGAGTGGCTTCATCCATGCTCAATCTCCTTCTAGACCTACAAGGTTGAGGTAAAACCCTAGGTTGAAATGCTCAGGTCTAATTTGATCAACATTTATAAATTCTTCCCAGGTCATTCCAGATACATCATGCAAAGACTTCTCAACTAGCAATTTAATTAGACAATGGTGGGAAACATAATTATCCCAACCTTTTTGGGTCTCGGCTGCCATGATTGAGAGAATATTGTATAGCACGTTAGGCACTTTCATTTTCCTTCTATGCCTCATGTGATTCAAAAGCTTGAAGTGCACATAATGAAAATTTGACTGGCGACCCTCACAAGTGATGTATTTGATAACATAAACGACTATCTGCTTCCATGGTTTGGGAAACACATTCTCTTTGCACCCTATTTATCTATACTCAATGGGGGGTCGTTCGGCTATGTAAATTTGGCCCTAGCTGATCTAGCGTCTCTGGAGGTAGGGTAATTTTTACCATAATTCGATAACCCTATGACCTCTGTAATTATTTCCTTAGTTTCCACAACTTCCAACCATTTTATTGTGGCTTTTCCTTCAAAAAATGTCTAGGCGAATTCAAGAACAATGCTTTCATCAAAGCCATCCAACTTTAGGAAGTAATCTAACCATCCATAGTTTCTAAATTTGGCCAGACATTGTGCATTTTGCAATAAAACATCATGCACCATGGGTTCATTTCAAATTAATCCACCTCCCATTGTCTGCAATCAAACAAATGCTTTGCAATTTATTTCCTTCAATTTTGTCTGAAAATCAAGTTCACCTTCCTATAATACTTGCTAAATTTCCAGTGCCAATATTGATTGAATTTTCCCTTTCTTTTGTTTTAAATTTTTTCTTGCAACTCAAGATTACGACAGAGTCAATAATGGCAAGAAAAGGAGTGATAAAGGAGAATTATGATGGGAAGAAATGGTGGCTGTAGTTAATTTCACTTCACACATGCAAGTCGTCCTCTCACTTAGATTTCAAATTGGCTCATTTTAAATTTTCTGACGTAGCCTAGCATAAATTGATACATGGGCAATATATTTGCATCTTTTTCTTTCCCCTCCAACTTAAATTTGGACGTGTTTCTGCACATGCGAGATGGGAGTGGTGATTTGACAGGGAGCAATGCCATGTTATGTGAATGTCTATACTAACGTACAATGATTAGATGAATGCACTTAAAAGATGACTAAAAGATAGAAATTAATGCACACATACCTGAATGTGTGGAGGATTCGTTGCAAAGATTGTGGAGAAAGTACTGCTCACCTTTTAGGGAATAAATTGAGTAATTAATGAAGATGAAGTGGAATGAGGTGACATGGAATGAAGTGATGGAAGAGAGAGAAAGGTGGTGATGAATGGGTGAATGGGTGGATGGATGAAGAAATGAACTTCCATAAGAGCGGAAGTCTTTATTATGACAAGTACGTTCCTTAATTAGCTAGAAGGAGGGGCACTAGGTCCACTTCCTTCGGCTATAGGAACCTCGGGTGCTGAGTGTTGGGTGAATTATTTTAGGAACTCTTCTTTGGAAGCTGGCTTGTGATATAATATGAGGCGATGATCATTGACAAGTAACTTGAATTTGACGAGGTCAGTGGTAGTAAGCTGAACAACTCCATTAGGAAAGACCTCAAAAAATTCATATGGTCCTGGCCACCTTGTTTGCAATTTTCTTGCATTGTCCTAATATCTTGAGTCATAGAGCATGGCCCAATCTCCTAGTTGGAATTTCTTGTCCTTGATAAATTTGTCATGCCACTTGATTCTCTGATTCTGCACTACCTCTATATGATGCATGGATGTTCTTTTTATCTCATCCAAAGCATTTAGCTGCATGATTCTTTCTCTTTGTGCCTCAAAAATATCCATCCCCAAGTATACTACAGTCTGAAGAGTCTTATATTCAAATTCAATGGGCATCATGGCTTTCTTTCCATACAACAACTCAAATGGAGTGAAGCCTACAGTTGTTTTCCAGGTTGTCCTATAGGCCCAAACAACTTCTTGTAATCTATTTGCCCAATCCTTTCTATGAATAGCTACCATTTTGGTCAGAATAGATTTAATTTCTCTATTGGTCACCTCAACTTGGCCATTAGCCTGGGGGTGATAAGGAGTAGACTTCCCGTGCCTTATATTGTGCTTACTAAGTAGTGTTGCAACAAGGGTTGATGTGAATTGAGCCCCTTGATTAGTCACTATTTCTCTTGGGACTCCATATCTTGTGAAAATTACCTCATAAAGAAATTCTGCAACCTTGTTATCTCTTGCATGCTTCATGGCCTTAACTTCTACCCACTTTGTCACATAATCAACACATACCAACATATAAGACTTACCATTTGATGGAGGGTCAATGGGTCCCACAAAATCCAATATCCACATGTCAAAGGGAGTGATTGCTACTTGAGGGAAAAGTGGCATCTCATCAGATCTGGTTGGTCTGCCCATTCTTTGACATCTATCACATTTTCTGGTATAGCTTCTTGCATCCTTGTGGAGTGTTGGCCAGTAATATCCTATGTTCAAAATATTCATTGCTGTCCTCTTGGCTGCAAAGTGTCCTCCGCAGGTTCATTATGACATGCATGCAACATGTCATATGTCTCATATTCTCTCACACATCTCCTCATGACATGGTCTGGTCTAGTCTAAAACAAACATCCAACAATCCAAGAGAAAGGAAAATATTTTTCAATGAGTGTCATTTTCTCTTTTGGAGAGAAGTGAGAAGGAACTCTTCCTATGACCAAATAATTGGCTATGTAAGCATACCAGTGTGTTTGTATACTGAGGGAGAATAGATGCTCATCAGGGAAAGAGTCATCTATGAGCTGATTGTCTTATGATGTAGTCAACCTTGAAAGAAAATATGCAACAACATTGGCCTTCCCTAGCTTATCCACAATGGTTATATTAAACTCATGCATCAACAATAACTATCTTTCCAACCTACATGTGATCAAAGGTTTATTCATGAGATATCTAATGACTACATGATTAGTATGCACAAAGATTTGGTATCCCATTATGTAATGTTTGAATTTTTTCAGTGCATATATTACTGCCGACATTTCTTTCTCTGTCACTATATAATTGAATTCAACTCCTTATAAATTTTTGCTAACAAAGTAAATGAAATTTTCAATAGATCCTTCTTTCTGTCCTAAGATTGCTCCTATGACATAATCTGATGCATCAATATGGATGTGGAAAGGAAGTTCCCAATTAGGTCCTTTGAGTACAGAAGCATGAGTCAAAGCTATCTTCAAGTTAGAAAATTCCTTGTCATAGACTTTAATCCATTTAAATTCAACATGTTTAGTGAGAAGAGTATACAATGGTACTACTACCTTGCTAAAATATTTGATGAAACACCTATAATATCCTGCATGACCCAAGAAACTCCTAACATCCTTCTGTTTTGCAGGTGTGGGAAGATTTGTGATTACCTCAATCTTTGCAGGATCTACTTGAATTCCCTTGTGGGAGATGTGGTGGCCAAGAACTACACCTTCCTGCATCATCATGAAGTACTTTTCACTATTTAAGGAAAATTTTTGGTCTTCACATCTCTGTAGGACTCTTCTGAAATTTTCCAATGCTTGATTAAAATCAACACCATGGTAAAGTCATCCATATATATTTCCATGCAATCATGAGAAATTTTTGAGAATATGCTAATGACTGCCCTCTGAAAAGTTGCAGGTGCATTGCATAATCCAAATGGAAGTACCGAATAGGAATAGGTCCCCCATGGATAGGTAAATGTAGTCTTCTCCTAGTCCTTTGGTGCAATTTAGATCTGGTTGTAGCTGTTGAATCCATTTAGAAAAGAAAAGTATTGCTTTCCTACAAGTGTGTCCAAAAGTTGATCAATGAAGGGTAAGGGAAAGTGGTCCTTCTTGGTGGCAGCATTAAGTTCCCTATAATCAAAAAAAATTTCCATTTCCCTCATTTCTTGGGCACAATCACTAATGGAGACACCCACTGACTATTTGAAATGGGGTAGATAAATCCTGCATCTAGTAATTTCTGTAGTTCCCCTTTTACAATTTCTCTTAGTGCAGGGTTAATTCTTCTTTGTGGCTGTCTTACTAGGGTGCGATCATATCTGATGTAAATTATGTGTGTGCAAAGTTTAGGGTCCAATCCCTTCATATCATGATAATCCCACACAAATGCATGCTGATGGGTCCATAATAAGTTTTCCAATAACAATTGTTGTTCCCCACTTAATTTACTATTAACATTCAGATATTTTCCTTTTGACACCTGCACTTGTGTAGTTAGCTCTATCATGGCCACTTCATTAATACATGGTACCTCTAGTTCACATGGCAGAAATGTATGGGACATACCTATTGCTGTAGGAAGTCTGTCTATAGGATAGTGGCTACAGGAAGAGTGGTTGCAGGAAAAATGTTTGCAAGAACAATGGCTACAGGAAGAGCAGATAGAAATATCTTGACTGGAGTAGTAGAATGAGAAGATGATGCTTCCTCCACTTCACAATGGTTCTGAATGATGTTATCCAACACTTCATCCTCATCTTGGAGCTGCATGAAAGAGCTTCTACCTAGCATTATAAGTTGCACCACAAAATTAACTTCCTTGGCCTCTTCACCAACATGTGGCCATATGGGATTATCTTCATCATGAGATGGCTGAGCAGGAGGATAAAGAACAATTTTTTTTGTGCTCTTCCCATATGAAATTGTCATGTCACCTGATCGACATCCAATGTATGCATCTATAGTTGCTAACCAAGGCCTTCCAAGAATACTGGGATACCTACCTAGTGTAGTTTTAGGAGAAAGAATCATAAAGTTTGCTGGGTACTCCATGAGTCTAAAACTACCAAAAGATCCTCCACTACACCATCAGTCTTAATAGTGGAGCTATCAGCAAGCTGCAGGATAGTAGGATTAGATCTCATGCTTGCAAAATTTATTTGCTCTAGGATGTATTTGGTCATTACATTTATTGCTACCCCTAAATCAATCAGAGCATTCTTTACTTGCACCCCGTTTATAACTGCTACCACAAGACTACCTAGGTCATTATACTTGGGGATAATTACTTTTCCTAGCATGATGTTAGCTAGCTGTCCCACCACATGAACTATAGTTGGGTCCTTCTTTTTCCTACCTGGATTCTTGAGGCACGCTTCCTTGATTACCTTGCAATAGATTGGAACATCCTTTATGACCTAAAATAGAGGCCTCTTGACACATATATGCTTTAGCTAATCCAAGATATAAAAAGTTGTATCCTCCTTTTCTTCCTTCTTCTTGGAAACTTCCAATTTCTGAGGAAATGGTGGTTCTTGTTTAGTCTGCTTGACTTGGATTGGTTCAGGATTGTTAGGTACACTTGGCTGAATGAGATCATTTAGAGGTTCCTCTTCCTCTTCCACATGAAGCTCAGTGATAATGGGCTTGGAAGGGGTTGGTAGAGTAGTTCCTGAACACAAGTGGATGTCACTTACACTCACAACATATGTAGTGAATTGATTTGAATTAGTAGAGTATGAAGGTTGCTGCTATGGTTTGTTATTTGGATTGGGTGTGGGTTGAGCTGGTAGCTAAGTAGGTTTAGGTGAATTTGATCTTGGATTAGCAAGTGGAGGCATTCTAGCAGGATGTTGGGGCTGAGAAGGTGGCTACATGTAACTGGTTGTTTGGGTAGGCCATTGCTGTCCTCCTCTCCATTGATTTGTTTGCTACCAATTTCCTGGAGGTGGCTTCCAATGCCCTTGAAATTGCTGCCAGTTCCCCTAAGGTTGCTACCATTGGGGTGGAGAGATTTGATGATTGGTCCAAGCATTTGGAGGGTTACTTGAAGGCTGTGGTGGATATCCTCCATAATTGGATGGATATGGGGGCTACCATTGGTTACTAGATGAATAGGAATTAAAATATGGCCCAACATAGGATAGTGGATCCAGTGGCATACCTTGTCTTGGAGCCCAAGGCTTCTTTTGTGCAACATAGTAGATTTGGTCTTCTTCAATCTGGATTAGTTTGAACTCAGGTGGAATCTTCTTGCTTTCAAGGTTAGCTACCATCTTGCATTTGTAGTCCCTCTTCTTTTGTCTACAGTGAGGGCAATACTCTATCAACATTGCCTCTACCTCCTCTTGCTTCTTCTTGTCATGAAGTGTATCTATCTAAGTAGCTAGATTATTTATAATGTCTTGATTGAATTATGCCAACAAATAAGTAATTTCCATTCTTGAAACTCCACTGGTAACTTTGACTTACCCATGGAAGATTGGTAAGATCTCCCCTTCTTTGAAGCTTCCCTAGAGTAGTTTTGACATATTTTCTTAATATCTTCCCAAAGAACTTGGGAGATATCTCCTCCTCCCATGAGGTCCAAGGCATCAATACAACTATCATTGATTCCTCCCAGGAAAAGAAACTTTTTTGAGTCTTCATTGAGTGTATGGTGTGGATATTTTTGTAGGAAAAACAAAAACCTTGCAATATAATCTTCTAGGCTCTCACCTTCCTTTTGCTGCATCTTGAAAATGTCACGTCCTCTCATGTCACCGCCCCTGCAATATTCCATGTATTTCTCAAGGAATTTTGTCTTCATGTCTTCCCAAGTTTCCATAGTATCTCTGCCTAGGCTCATGAACCATCTTAATTCAGCCTCTTTTAGAGTGGTAGGGAATAAATTCAACCTATGGGAATCAGTAGTATAATCATAACTCTTGCAAAGTATGTCAAACTCAAACAAAAAGGTATCACGATCTTTTGTGAGAAGTCCATAAAACTTGGGGAATATTGAAGAAGGGACGTTCTTGATGTTTTCAACCTCATTCTGATGGGAAATGGGCAAAGGAAAAGTTGGTTGGTTAGGTTCGTTCCCATTTGCATCACCCATGCCTACTTGATGTAGTTCCAAAGCAAAGGGGTTCTCAAGTTTATTTTTTGTCTTCAGAGGAGACTTTAGAGCTATTAAGATCAAAAAATGCATCAACAAAGGGGTGTGGATCTTCTTCTTCTTCTCTTGGTGGGTTCTGATATTCAACTAGTTGGAATGGACTAGGATTGTTAGGAAGGAATCTCCCATAATCATTCCTTCTCCTTCCTCTATGCATGCGGTATCACTCACTATCAGCCAACTAACACAAAGATTTGGTAAAGAATAAGGGGGGTCATTACTTCCTAAATGAGGATATACTAAGAACAACATCCAAAAACATTACAACAAGAAAAAATACCAATGACTCCAAAAGACTCCCTAGTTTGACACCATCCCCAACAATGGCACCAAAAAAGTTGGCCTCCTACAATTACTTAATAACTAAGCCCTTACAACCATGATTCATAGATTGGACATATAACTTGAATAGCTATTTCAATCATCATGAAGGGGCATTTAACTTGTCAACTGAGGGACGTGAACATGAAATGGGTCAGCACAGTATGTGCACTAGGAACTCACAATACTAAAATTAAATTGCTTAGAAGGGAATACCATAAATGCCAATCATCAATCAACAACTACATAAAACTAAAATTTAGAACAGTAATGAAAATCTAAGCAACAAACAAGGTACTACTTTGTCTGCTTTGGCTACAGGAACAATCACAAAATGAAATTCTAGTGGCTGCAAGAATAGTCGGTGCCATATTTCTAACTAATTACTAAACAGTAAGTAATACTAAACTAATGCTAAACTAAGAAGATGGATTACTCACCAAGTGGGCCCCCTTGGATAAGTATCCTCTAAAACTAATGAGAACTCAGATGCTCAAACTCAAAACTTTATTTTATTCATTGTAAATCATGAGTACAAAAGAGTAATGTATCTGTATTACTAAAAACATGAGAGTGCAAGTACAATATCAAATTGTGCAACCTCCTAAGGAAGGAGCATCAGATCTTTATTTATACTATCAGCTAAACAAGGCAGTCAACTCCACAACTGGGAGGATGCCATTTAGGGAAAATAGAGAAAGTGGAGTGGTGGTGGTTACACGTGCATGGAATCTGGCTAGACATGCAAGTCAAAATGTAGATTTAGCACAATAGTAACACCCGTTTCTGCTCAATCATTAAAGTCCACTACAAGGTGGTTACATTCGGTTGCATGAGGAATCTTCTACTGTCGACCTCCTTTGACCTTGAGCGATTCCTTTGCTAGACATTATGGTGCATGCCCAACTGGTGGTGTCTTCCTCAACTTAGCATCCTTGAATTAAATTTGCATGGCAATGTTAGTACACACAATAATTGCACATCTATAACCACCTTAAGGAACAATCATTAACCACATGCAAAATCAATATAGATAATCCACATAATATGCCAATGTCATTAAAACTTGTAGAGATAGGATTAAGCCCAATGTCTATGGTTTGAGGGAAACATTATGAAAATATCAACATTTAACATCAAAGTCCATGACAACTTCCAACAAATAAACTATAGATTCAACCCAAAATTGGACCAAAAACTAGGCTCATCACCACACATCCCATGCCATGCTTCACAAATGCACTCTCAATTAGACTCAATAATGATAGCCAAACCACTCAGCCAACCTAAACCACTACACATATGTTTTATTTTATAGACACAAGCTCACACAAAATACTAGTGGTTTAGGTTAAACCATGTACCAAAAAACCATGTGAATACAAAACCACTAACCCCTTATTTAATATTGGGTACTAAGACATCACATTATTTAATATTTCTCCACTATTCAATTATTATCACATGAATCCCACACAAATAATAATAATACAATGTTACAATACAACATCAAGTGGACCCCAAATAATTAATTAGTGTGATTAACAACACCACCAAGCTGTATCACAACTAAATAATTATTTAATTACAATAATATAATAAATCAATTCATGCAATGGTGTACAACACCATATCCCAACATTCTGCCACTTTTTGTATACATTGCATAAGGGATCAATGCATGAAATGCATCATCATAACCATCCATGAAACCACATGAATCTGTAACATGCTCTCGTGCTCCATCAAGATACCTGCAATAAGAAAAAAATGACCACCATATCAATCAAGAAATCCTCTCATCCTCCAACATGCCACCAATGGAAGAAAAGGAACATGCCGAGGTGAAGATCCACCAATCCACAAGCACAACAATCAAATCCAAGTGATAAAAAAGGCTCCAAACAAGCTATTGTCAACTAAAAAACCCACACAATCAGAAATAGCATCCACAACACATACTAATACATCTAACCATCCATACCTCCAAGGTATCAATACATTAGTAAACTCATGCCAAGAACATATGCAGCTTGTAAATTGCAACCAAGCTCCCTGTATCAAATCTATTAATGAAGAACATACATATCCAGGAACTCCCACTACACATGTAATGTCAAAGCATATCAAGTATATTAATCAAAACTATACATCAAGGTGTGATAAGTAAATGAAATCATGAAGTACCAAGAACAATAACAATGATCCACACATACAACCTAAAGAGTTGCATAATCTCTCACAACATGTTGCCACCATCCTCCCAAAAAATATGAACTTCCAAGGAAGGAACCATGTAGAGGGAACTTGTAAACCATAATGTAATCATACCAACACCTCAAAAGTGTACTATTTTTTCAAGTATGATCTCCTAAATAACCCCAAATGAAAAGCCTCAACAACATCCATAACACCCAATCTCATAGATCAAGTACAACATATGAATTAATGTAACAATACCAAAATGGATGTAAGCCTCTCTAATCAAGAAGATAAAACTCAAGGTAACCATCCCCATAACTGAAAATCAACTCATAAACCATCTCCTAACGATCCTCATCAAATAATGATATCATAAACTCAAATGCACAAGGAGATAGCCATGCCATAACATCCCTCAAAGTGAATCCTCCAAAACTAAAGAACCATAGCTCAAGATCCATATCTATGAAAGATAAAGCATATAAACTTATGCTAATTAAATCTCAAACGAGTCTCCATAATCAATCACCATGAATCAACTCAATCCCATGAGAAATAAAAGCACAAAATATAACACATCTGAAAGATATAATGGGCAAATACCTCTCAAATAATAACCTGCCAAGTAGACCAAGAATGGGGAATGAGAATGCTCCTCCAAGATAACTAATTCATCATGAATCACTCTAAGAACAATCTCCTCTATCGGTCTATAATGAACTTATGTCCATATCTAGGTGAAGGTCCCTCAGTTTTTCTATTGAAACCTCCAAAGAGTAACCATCTCAAGCAAATTTATCTAATCACAAGAGAACTACAACCATCGCCTAAGTCTCTAAGTATCCATGAGTACCAGTAACCAATCAATCCATGCCAAACTAAAAATGCAACATAGCACCATCATGCAGTAATCAATCAAATGATAAATTTACCCAATACAAAGAGAATCACACATGAGCAATGTCAAAGCTCCAATCATGAATCAAGAACATAAACATGACATCCATGATCTAACCATCTCCTCGTAGGAGATCACATGCACCATAACATATATATAAACATCCTGGTCTCAAGAGAACAAGTACCATGCCAAAATCTAAGCGTGCATCAAGAGTAAAGCATGACATAATAACCAACACTCTATTAAACCAAGAAAACATATCCCTAATCACATGAAGATAACCATACCAATGATGTATTGTCGTCACTGCCAACAACTCCCATTGAATCATGGTATGAGCTACACATGGCATTATGACAACCATCCTCTCCATGAAGATCATCTAGGTTTGCACACACTCAACTGCAATATTAGTAACATACAAGTGTAACCAAGATCTCCAAGCCAAGAAGATACATACAACCACCAAACCATCATAAACATATCCATCATCGCCAAACCATCACTATCAAAATATCCCATTGAAAGTGTATAACCAATGAATGTACAAGATATCATGACATCGTGATAACAATATCCTAATGAAGATCAACCAAGAGTTCCCTCACACAATCAAAGAAATCAAATGCAACCTGAGATCCTCAATAAGAGAGAAAAGTAAACCATGATCCTCATACCAAGAAGATACACCGCCACAACTTGAATCAGGAATCAATCCAAAACCACCAACAATGCACCTGCATAAACCATCATGACATGCCAAAGTCTCTAAGGTGCAAGAAACATCCATGACACCATGATCACCACCAAATTTACCAATAACTCAACCCAACTGTGTCCACATATCTGCATATCATAGTCAACTACATAGGTATCATATCATGACTGTACCTAGTAATACCATCTCACCTCCTCAAAGTGAAAAAAAACCAGCAAAATGAGTGACTAATCCAAGCCACCCAAACTAAAAATGCATCAACACTAAAATATCTATGGGCATAGACAACCCATGTCCAAGTCATAGGTGAAACAAGTATAGACCGCATATAATGCTACACAAATTGTAGATACAACAATGAAGCATAAAAATCCAACCAAATTGATAACCATGTCAAAAAGAGAATGATCTAAGATGTACAACTGAGCATACAATGAATCCAACATCAAATCTCCTAGATTTAAAAATCCATAAGCTGATAGTATCACCATAGTCAAAGAAACCCATAAAAAACTCAAGATAGAATATAAAAAATAAATCATATCAAACCAAAGCCAAACCCGATCCATTGTGTAGTGATTTGAACAAGGTTTCCATCGACTATTCGAAGTCCAAAATCTAACTCCATATGCACCCAATATCACCTCTTGAAGCTCAAATAGAACGCCTAACTTCCACCAAGAAAAATACTATAAAAACTACAAAATATAGAAAAATCTATAGAACCATAGTGTAGAGTTCTGAGTCACCTTTCCAACGAGTCCAAGAAGAGCAAAAAGGGACCACCTGGGTAAAATTTATGCCCCCTAGAAGAAAGTTGCTCAATTAGGGTATACAAGGTGAAAAAAATGCCCCCTAGTGGTAGTAGAGCCACCCATTTATACACTCGGAACTGAATTTACATTTAAATGCAATTTAATTTCCATATTCAAAATTCCAGGCTCCATTTAATATTAACACTAACAAAATTAAAAAACGTAGGCATAATTTTTAGTAATAAATTTTTTGTTTATATGGGGGGTTTAACCCCACCTATGGGGTCCAAAGGCCAACCGCTAGCAGAGCCTAACTAATAGTAGTACCATAGAGCCCTCATTGTCAGGTGGTACCTGCGGGACCGACAATGGTCAGGGGGCCCGCCGACCTCCCTACTTAATTTTTTTTTAACTTTTTTAATTCACACTTTCAATCAGTATTTTTATTGAATTTTTAATTTTTTTTAATTTTTATTTTTGCAGGGAAATTTTATAGCGACAAGAGATTTTTATTTTTTGAATTTTTTTATATTTTATCTTCTGACAACTATACAATTCAAAAATGGGGATTTTACAAAAAAAATTACATTTTTTCCAACTTCACCAAAATAGGTCAAATTATATATCAAAATTCAGCTCTCGACCAACTTGAATCCAACATGAGGTCCATTTTGTCCCAGGAGGTCATTTGTAAAATTTCCCCCACAAAACTGCCATTTGAATGCACAACCAAGAAACCCTTTTTGCACACCCCAAATCTACAAAAAATCCATCATAACAATGAACTCAAAACCCTTAGATCTTCAATAAACAACCTGCAAAACCATCATATCTTGCCATGTCTTTCATTCTCTCATGAATTTCATAGATTCAAACTTAACCAACATTTTCTCAACCCAGGGTTATAATAAAAAAATCTTCAACCATGAAAGCTCTGATACCACTTGTAAGGAAACTTGCAACCATTGTATGACAATTTCCACATAACCCAAAAGAGATAAAAATGCAAATAAGTGCTTAGAATCCACATGCAAGAGAATAGACAACATTCCCATCAAAGATGACACAAGATATACCCTAGGAAAACCCTCAAGAGGGAAAAAGCTAGCATCCAAAAGCATCCATAGTCCATCATATTAATCAACCATGAAGAAAATATAAGAGTTACAATGAACACTTCTGAAGCATCAAGCCCTTCAATGATTTCCCATGTGTCCAAGCATGAATCCACACATCCCATGGCATGCTTCACAAATGCACTCTCAAGAAGACTCAGTGATGACAACTAAACCACTCAGCCAACCTAAACCACTACACATATGTTTACTTTTATAGACACAAGCTCACACAAAATACAACTAGTGGTTTAGGTTAAACCATGTACCACAAAACAATGTGAATATAAAACCACTAACCCTTTATTTAATATTGGGTTCTAAGACATCACATTATTTAATATTTCCCTAATATTAAATTATTATCACATGTCTCCCACATAAATAATAATAATACAATGTTACAATACAACAAGTGGACCCCAAATAATTACCTAGTTTGATTAACAACACCACCAAGGTGTATCACAACTAAATAATTATTTAATTACAATAATATAATAAATCAATTTATGCAATGGTGTACAACACCATATCCCAACACAAGGGATCCCTCTCAGTGCTGGCATGGCACATATGAAGAAAAATCTAGTGAAGTGTACTTAGAAACTTCTGCATCCCAAAGAGAAAAAATGACAAGAAATAATGTTGAGGCATTCTTCCAAGGGAATTCATTCTCTAAGGATGATATTTATCTATTAAAGGAAGCTATTGATGAGAGGAAGATTAGATCAGTTGAACAGTCCTCTAGGTTTAGGAAATCGGGAAGAATATTTTTTCTACTGCACCTACTTCTAGTGCTGCTGCAATAGAGAAGGGAAAGAAGAAAGAACACAATACTCCTACATCAGTTGATGTAACTGCTTCCACTGGTCCTAGTACTCGTTCTTCTAAAAGAAATAACATACCCCTACTTCACCATCTGTTACTCTCAGAAGAAGAAGAGTAAAGAAAAAGGAAAGCAAGAAAAGAAACCTAAGTGATGTTGTATAGGAAGAAATAGATCTTGGCTTGCAAGAAGAGCAACAATTGAAAAGGAATAAAAGGAGTACTTCCACTAGCAATGAAGAAGAAAAAAACAAAGTACATATCTCAATAGATGAAGAGACAGAGGAAGAATAGAATTATTTCAAAATTCATGTGCATGAGAAGAAGAATGAAGAAGGCACATCAGAGCCTAAGGATGACATTCTTGGCTCTCCTCCGGTAAGTGATCGACCATCTCTAAATCTAGAAGCCTTAGTGAATAATACAATAGACTCTAAATTTTTTTCCAACTGTGGAGTTTTTTGATGAAGTCAATAATGAAGATAAGGAAACCATTATTAATGCTTTCATTTAGTATATAGTTATTTCCAATGTGAATATGGAAACTATCTAGAAAAAAGTGACTGACAATGTTTGGAAAGCGTTAGTACAAAGAAGGCACGAAACTATAAATGTTGATGAAAAGATGATAACTGATGCCTTGAATTCTTATTGATCCTCCTTATCTGAGGAAGAGGCTACTAATCTATTGAAAGAATGTTCTATATTGTTTAGAGTCAATATTCTTATGACTAATGAGAAAGATAGTATAGAAAAGGTAAGGCAAGAAACTCTAGACACAATTAGAAATTTGGAAAAGAATTATGGGACACGAACCAATTCTTCATCCCATACAACTCAAGAACAGGAGCATGTTAATATCATAGAGGTAATGGATCATCCAATTTTGGAAAGTTTTGGTGAAATGCATGATATTTTAGAGAAACCTACCCCTCCGAATGATATAGAGGAGACAACCAACAAACAAACTGAAGATCAAGATAAATATGATATCGGTAATGAACTAGAAGAACATCATGAATCTACCAGAAATAATGGTGAGAAAGATAAAGATGAAGATGAAGGGAGAAAGGATAAAAATAACAATGATGATAAGTGAATAGGATAAGAAGGAGAAAGAAAACAAAGATAAATCTTTTGGAAAATCCTTTGAAGAAGAAAAAGAAGAAAGAAGGAAGAGGAAGACAAGAAAGCAACTCAGGCTAAAAGAAGTGAAGAAGAATACCCCAAGGCTACTAATCTATCAAAGCCCATCAAAGAATCATCTAGAAGAACTCTCAAATGTCTATTGACAAGGAAAAAAAGAATTCAACTTGTGCTACCATCTTAGTTAATTAAGCTGCCATCACATCTGGGCTATGTAGATTTGACTAAGATTACACCAAGTGAGAGAATAAACATATGTGGTACTTTTGTCAACTCTATTACATAGGAAACTGCTGAAACTTATCAAGAAGGAACTAAATTGATAAATGAAGCTATTGGATCTTTATAGGAGACAACTCCTGGTGACACCATTGATAATTCCTTAGCACTGATTGAGAACCTAAAGTTCGTAGTTGATTTTGTCAAGGAATATACCTCTAACCTTAAGATACAAATTGTGAAAGAGGTGGAGTCAAGTGTTCTCGAGAAAAGGTTACTGATTCTACAAGATAAGTGTGAAATTGTGCATGATAAAGTATTGCAAAGTTTGAAAGAGGGAAGGGACTATGATGAGGAAGCTCAAATATTATTTGTATACTGCATGTGGTGGCCTTATGCCACTCGAGGAATTAAGGACTTAATGGACTCAATAGAGTCTCAACTTGATGATGCCTTTAAAGACTACAAGGTTGTAGATTATAGAAACTAAATTGGTTGGAATTATATTGCAGACATTTAGAACAAGTTTTTCATTTTGTAGAGGAAAAAAGATGCAATAAGGCAGTTTGGACACCTTGGAGATCTGGTAATGTCCATTTTTTTTTGTATCAAGTGCCTTGGTAGATGCAAAAAATTTGGAGAAGATGAACATCATTCCATCCACTCCAAAAGAAGGAGAAGAATGTTTAGTGGAAATGGAATCACTGCATAAATCTCTTACTAGAGGAAAAGGGATTTGGGATGATGGAAAACTAGCTTGGGAAGAAATTCTCAAGGAATTAAAAGGTGCCCCTAGTTCTTGATTAAAAAGTCTCTGTTTAATTTTTCCTTACCCTTTGTCCTTGATGTCAAAGGGGAGAAGGTTCTATGTGGAGGAAGGTTATGTGTAAATAATGTTTTGTTTTAATAAAAAAAGTTTTATGTTTTTGTATGTTTGAAAGGGGGAGTTGAATGAATTGATGTCACACAATTTTGGTTTTGAAGTAAGCTTCATTTTTGGCACATTTTTCCATCAATAAAAAAGGGGGATATTTTTGGAAGAATGAAGAAGGAGACCTCTGGTATGTTGTGATTGATGCCAACATTGTTTGGTGACTAGTTCTTTTCCCATCTAATAAACTATGTCTGTGCTACATTGATTTGGTAATTTGGTCTAGAATCACTCTGAGTAGAATATCAACTCATATGATTTTGATATATTGTTCAAGAGTCTTAAATACAACTTTGGTAAGGAATTCAAAAATCTAGGTCAAATGAGTTGAAAGTTATAAATGTCAGAAGTTCAACTTACCATTTTGGTATGATCTTCTGGCTGACTTGAACATATGGTGCACACTTTGTGGAGGTTTAAAGAGTTCCTTTTAGGTCTGGGCTGACCTAAATCATGTCTTGCATATTTTTTTAGAGCAGCAAAGAAGTTTTTATTTTGAAGCCAACAAGATATTTTGAGTTGAGTATGCTTACATCCAATTAGGCCAACCTAATTGATGTATGAAGATGTATCCGTGTATATATGAAACATCCTTGTATTGAACAAATATAGATGTACATGTAGATATATAGAGATAGAGATGATAACAAGTGATGATGCAAGATATGTGAAAAAGTGATATGGTGTGAAGACAGTGGTAGTTGTTGATAGTTGTTGTATACTTGCAATCCGATGCTAGATTTTCTATCTTTCAAAGCTTAATTAGAATTGTACTCAACACTCAGAAGGTGTATTCCATTCAGTTCATATTCTTGGCAGTGGGCCATATATTTTTGTACTCCGACTGTGAGCCTTTCAAGGACAATGTGTCTTGGTAGTGTGCCCTGTAATATTTCATGACCAGTTATAACATATTATGAGTTAATCCTCATCTTGGTTTATCCTATTTTGGATTTTCCACATAAAAATCCTGGTGTCTATGTGTTGTGTGATGTTATGATCCCTTCCATGTTTTTACTTACAGTTGTAGCTAGATATGTTTTAATAATTGGATGGTTCATTATGATTGTTCTTTGTACATCATTTTTGATCACTTATCACACCTTGATATAGTGTTGATTGGTAGACTTGATATGCTATGACATTACCCATGTAGTGGGAGTTGCTGGATATGTATGTTCATTGATAGGTTTGATATAGGGAGATTGTGATTGTGGTTTATGGGTTGCATATGCTGTTAGCATGAGTTTACTAATGTTGTTGATACCTTGGAGGTATGGATGGTTGAATATATTAGCATGTGTTGTGGATGCTATTTCCAATCATGTGGATTTTTTATTCATGAAAATGACTTGTTTGAAGCCTTTTTTATCACTTGGATTTGATGCTTATGTTCTTGGATTGGTGCACCTTCACCTTGTTATGTTACTTTTCTTCCATAGGTGGAATGTTGGAGGATGAGAGTTCTTGCTTGAGATGATGGTCAATTTTTTCTTATTGCAGGTATCTTGACGGAGCACGAGAGCATGCTATAGATTCATGTGGTTTCATGTATGACTATGATGATGTATTTCATTGATTGATCCCTTATGAAATGTATACAACAAGTGGAAGAATGTTGGGATATGATGTTGTACACCATTGCATAATTTTGATATTATATGTTGTAATTAATTAATTATTTAGTTGTGATGAACCTAGGTGGTGTGGTTAATCACACTAGGAAGTTATTTGGAGGCCACTTTATGTTTTATTTAATGTGTGAGAGATATGTGATAATATTAAATAAAGGATTAGTGGTTTTGTGTTCATATAGTTTTGTGGCACATGGTTTTATCTTAGCACTTGATTGTATTTGTGTGAGTTGAATCTATAAAAGCAAGCACATGTTTAGTGGTTAATGTTGTTTGGGTGAGTAGGTTGTCATTATTGAGTTTTTCTGAGTACATATGTGAAGCATGGCATGGGATGTGTGGATTCATGCATGGACACATGAGGCATCGAGAGGCTTGATGTTTTAGAGGTATTTATTGTAACTCTTGTATTGTTTTATTCTCGAATGATATGATGGAGTATGGATACTTTTGGAGGCTATATTTTCCCTCTCGAAGTTTTTCCTAGGGTATATCTTATGTTATCTTTTGGTTTGTCTATTTGATCTATGCATTATGGTTACTTTTATGCATGTTCATCTCTCATGGGGTTATGTAGGAAATGCATTAAATATGTGGGTTGAATGCATTATTTCCTAACATCTTAGTCATCATCAATCATTGTACATGGAGTTAGAAATACCAAAATGTGGTTTGACTTAGGTAAGCCTATATACAACATAAAATTTCCCTCATTTTCATATGTGCGGGTCAGATCTAGAAGTTTTGGTAGAAGACGATATGGGAAAAAAATGCAAACTACAACCTTTAGTTCAAAACTTTCAAATCCAAAAATGAAGTCCAGTCTAGGGAACATGGCACCCTAGACTAAGTAGTTCAAGCCCAAATTTTAGTCACAAACTCATCACTATTATCATTCATCAGATCTAGGAAATTTTAGAACTTTTTATTTTCATCCGTCTATTAAATTATATTTTTAGATCTAGGGTTGTATGTCAAATAGGCTTGTCAAATCACACATAAAATTTATCATCGACACAACACAAAAACAAAACATAAACCTTAGGAGGTTAGATCTCCCTTGCGGTAACAAGCTAATCATCAAACCCTAGGAAATTTATGTTTAATGTTGAGTCAAGTGTAAAAGAGATAATCTTAGTTATCCTAATTGGATCTAGGATCACTTTTCCTACTCTACATTTTAAAGAGAGAGAGGTTTGATAGGTATAAGGAGAGAGAGAGAGAGAGAGAGAGAGAGAGAGAGAGAGAGAGAGAGAGAGAGAGAGAGAGAGAGAGAGTTCTTGGGATCAAGGGATAAAGCGAGTCAAATAAAGGACTAAAAAAGGAGTTTAGTATAGGGCATAGGGCGCCATAGACTAGGTAGTTTAGGCCCAAATTTTAGTCACAAACTCATCACTATTGTCATTTATTAGATCTAAACTAGTTTTATAACTTTCTATTTTCGTCTATACATTAAATTACATTTTTAGATCTAGGATTTTATGTTAAATAGGCTTGTCAAATCACACATCAAATTTATCATCCACATAACACAAAAAAAAACATAAACCCTAGGAGGTTGGATATCCCTTGCGACAACAAGCTAATCATCAAACCTTGGGAAATTTACATTTATTGTTGAGTCAAATGAAAAAGAGACAATCTTAGTTATCTTAATTGGATCTAGGATCACTTTTCCTACTCTACATTTTAAAGAGAGATAGTTTTGATAGAGAGAGAGAGAATGATGTGGAGGTAGAGAGGTAGTTCTTGAGCTCAAGGGATAAAGAGAGTCAGATAAAGGGATGGTGATTGTGAGAGAGAGAGGTCTAGAGCATAAGGGATAAATGATGAAATATAAATAGAGAGAAAAATGATAGAGCTTGTTGATTACTAAAATTTGATGTTCTAATTAAAAAAATTTGACTAAGTCTAAAAAATTATAAGATCTTCCAAAATTTAGCATTTACATTATAACTCCTAGAAATCTGAAACCATTCTCAAACATCCTGAAAAATATATACATGAAATATTACTTAATACTTAAATTCTTATTTCATATATGTAGTTTCACCAAAAGCGAAGGAGAAAGAGAAAGAGAAAGAGAAAATTTAAAAGAAATATATAACACAAGTGTGTTATAACACGTTTGCATTATGTACAAACCCATAACGTGAGCATATTTTAACACATTTGCATTATGGTTTGGTAATGATTGAGCCTAGGATCGGTCACTACCAACCCATAACATGAGCATGTTTCATTATAACGTGCTCACATTTTCTCTTTTATGGGACCAAAAAGTGGAGTTGCCACTTTTTTATACCCCATCTTGATGCACATGCCCATACAATGTATGATAGACCCTTGGTTATATAGCCAAGGTGAGATAAGATTAGACAAGAACATGACAAGAGTCTTAATCCTATGTCACAATACAACTAACTCAAAAAATATTAAATGAAATAGGAAAAAAAGTATTATATTACATGATAAGATAAGATAAGATCAACATGACACCTAAGACTTCTAGAAATATTCCTTGGACCTAAGTAAACTTAACATGTGAATATGGCCTACTAGGTGAACTAGTTAGGTAAGAAACCTTGTTCACACCGACACCTTCCCTTAAGTGCAACTTAGGGAGTATATTATTATGAAAATGATGAAAATATGATGATGAGTCCAAGATAATAGGACATGTTAGGTATCCATGTACAATGTAATCTCTCATAAATAGAGAATACCAAAAAACCTAGTGAGACAAAACTCCTCCCCAAAAGAGATGAAAACAAAATTCTCACTGAAGAATGAGAAGGAAAAAAATGCTATACAAGGAAAAAGATCCCCCATAAGAGAGAAGAAGAAGAGAGACTATGTAGTCCCTCCTTATTGTAGTGTCTCCTGCAAAGATGGTAGATGCCTGAAAATGAATGCTGGATACTATTCAAAATTGTCAAACAATATTCCTCCCCTTAGGAAGAAACAAAATCAAGAATGTGCGAAAGAGTTATTCCCAATCCTGAAAGGAAGATGAGGGAGGAAGAATGATGTGTGATGCCACTAAATTATGCTCAAGTGTATCCATATTGATGCCAAAATTTGACACACTCCAAACAAGATTTCTAGGCCACATCGGCGAAGAGGACAATCCAAAATCTAGTAACGATTGTTATAGAACACAATATAAAGAAAAAATTATCTCCTCTAAAGATAAAGAAGCCTCCTCCAAATTCTAGTCAAAAGTATCCACACTCATGTCAAAATATGAAGAATGATCATGTAGAGAATGAAAAAGAGGGTCAAAGTGTTCCCTCACAACAATTGAAGAAGGATCATCTTCATCAAAGAGAAGATGAATATAATCAATGGTGTCTCCTAAATCTGCAATATGAGACTCCACAAACAAGTCTAAAATACCTATCAAGAAGTCATCCCAAGTAAACATATCTAGAAGATAATGAATACCCTACTATACTAAATCATAAGAATCCAAATCTATAGCAACACAAGCATCATCAAATACAGCAGTAGATGGATATGTGATCTCAATAAGAGGAGAAGCAAGAAGAGAAATATCTTTATCAACTGTACATTCAATATGTTCACTATATTCAAGCTCCTTTAAAGTATTATCATCAATGGGTATATTATCAACATCATCAAGTGGGATTAGGAAATTTACAACATGATCATTTGGGAATGGATAGATATGAGGGTATCCAAATTTCTCCCAAATCTTGGTCCAAAATGTGCATGGGAACTCAATATCCAAGATTTCCATGAGAATATCAACACCAAAGTTGTACCAATCAATCCTATAATATGATCATTAATATTACCTCAAAAAAAATTCTTCCAAGTTTTATCTGGTTCAGATAAGAGTTCATAAAGATATGGAAAAAAATTAAGCCACCTAAGGTGTGTCAAGATACCTTTCTTCCATGACTCATAATTGTCCTTTTTTAGAATGATCATAGAAGGATGAATAGAAAAACCCATGCTACCTCATCAAATGATGAATTTTGAGATAAATACAAATGAATTAGCCACAAGATGATTCCCTGCCAACCCCCCCCCCCCACCCCTCAAATTCACTCAATAAAAGAACCCCTCGAAAATATATGACCTTCACACTTTATGATTAATCATTACAAATTCCATTGGATAAAAAAATGAAGTGGTCTTGATGTTGTTACATGTAAATTCCAAATATAGCCACATAATCAAAGTAAATTTTTTATAAAATGAGATCAACCTGATCATACCACTAAAAATTACAAAAAAAAATTATGCACTTTCAAAAAACCTACACCTAAAAATGTTATTGTAGGAGTGAGAACAAAGCCTCAAAAGTTCCCAAAACAAGAATGACTCAACAACACTTGTGAGAATATGAAATTTATGGAAACTCTAAACACCAAAATAAATTTTTTTTATACCACTATGAAGAGAACAAAATTATTCCCTAAATAAAAAAAATTACTCAAAAAATGAGGTCCTAAGCTTGAGTTATGAGCGTTTGAAAATCATCATTCAAAACCAAAATTCAAATGGAGAGGGGAGGGGAATTAAAAAGGTCATACTGATGTTAGCAAAGAATATTCTCTAAATATTATTTGATTCATGGGCTTAAATTTGACTTATTTGAAGTCATTGCAGGTCGGCCAGAGTCGCCCAAAATATTCCTTTGTTGATGAAATATACTTCTCCAAGCTCAAATATGCCACATAATCTTTCTTTTATCTTGGTAGAATATCAACTTTTTTTGCTAGATTGTTAAAGCCAATCACTTTTTGGTTTGTGCGGGTGGTGGGGTTTGTTGTGTGTGCCATGTGGTAATGCGGGAACCCCATGTACAAATCTACAAATTGTACTTAATAAAAAATATTTTTTATTTAATTTTTTTTTGAAAAGTATAATTTGAAATATATTTGAAAAAATAATACCATACGAACAACCTGTACCATGATGGTGACTGTATAGTTGTATGAGTGATCGAGGAGATAATTTTTTTCTCTAATGGCCATGAGCAATGTTGTTCAATTGACAAATTGATAGTCGATCTTGGGAAATTTGGGCCTTCTAGATACAATGAAAGAGTTGGATTTGACCCCAAAATGCTCCAAAATTGCAACTACCTCTCAAATCTGAAAACTACTTTTTTGTTTCAAACCCTCATATACCATGCATCAGATACCTGGTTTGGATGAAACAAAAGGAAAACTAATGGTTATCTCATATTTGCATCAAAAATCTCCAAAATGAACCTATAATACAAAGCCACAAAGAGGAACCTCTAAAATATGGTATTTCTATCAAGTTTCTCTAATTCTCTAGATCATAATTTGATGCAAATACTCAAATTTTCAAGATCTACTAGGATCTCTCCAAAAATACTAACCAAAGGTACCCAAATTGCTCTAATACCATGTATGTTGGCTATGGAGATAGCCACCCAAGATCTAGACGCCAAATAGAAAGCACAATGAAAGAGAAGATCAATATGACAAGAATAAATTATATTCCTATCAAACAATGCAAATAGAATATGATATACAATGTATGAGAGACCCTTGGTTATATAGCCAAGGTGAGATATAGGATTAGACAAGATCATGAAAAGTTTCTTAATCCTATGTCATGAGACAACTAACTTATCAAATATTAGATGACCTAAGAAACAAGTTTTAAATGACACAATAAGATAAGATAAGATCACATGACACCTAAGACTTATAGAAATATTTCTAGGACCTAAGTAAACTTAGCATGTAAATATGGCCTACTAGGTGAACTAGTTAGGTTAGAAACCTTCTTCACACCAGTTCACTCAAAAGTATCAAACCCATATCTTTAATACTATGTTAGAAATGTGGAATAGATGCACAACAAATAAATTTATAAAAGATATATAAGTTATAAAACTGTAAATGAGTCAGTGTAGGATCATGGGGGTCCAAACTAGGCCCCTAAGTGGCAACAAAAATTTAGAAAAATAGAGTTAGGAAACTTGACATAAAAATTTGAATAGGTTATTTAGATAATTTGAAAAATATGTAAGAAAAAAAATTGTAGAAAATTGAATGTAGTTTCTAAGCTACTAGTCCTTTTTTTGGAAAAAACTAAATCTATTTAGTGAAAATTTGAAATTTCAATGCAATAGTACTAAATTTTCAAGAAAAAAATAAAAAACGGGTGTTTGTCTGACCACCCTAATGGGGAGAAAAAATAAATATATTTTTTCGAATCTTTCAATATAAGTAGGGGACACATACCTATATGTGATGCATATTTTTTTTATAATTTTTTTTCAAGTAAATAATTAGTTATGAATTTTCTAGAAGGAATTTTTAAAAATATTAAAAACCATTTGTCCAGCCATCTTAACTTGGTCAAAAAAATATGATTTTTTAAAACTATAATTTATGAAGCATAGTGTGACTCATATTTTGGATTCAAAAAATGTTTATCCATTTAAAAGTTATAGATGTTTTTCAATCAACCTATCAATAAGGAATTTGCACATAGTGCATGTAGATCAACAATAATAATTACCTATAAAATTTATAATAAAGCATATCTTATATTGATAGAATATTGTTAATTTGTTGAAAAAACCCTTTTTGTTTCATCAAAATTGGATGAAAAAAGCTGTTAGCATGAAGGGTGAAGTTAGAATTTTTTTTGCAACCCCTGTAAACACGTCTCAAATGTTGAATTTTCAAGTTGGTCGCCCCCAAGCCAAATACCAAAGCAATATTGAAGTAAAATAGATATCCATTACTATCAGATATCTGATAAGAACGAATATCCATTTTTTAAAAGAAAAATAAGATAGTTGATAAGAAATAGATATCTATTACACAGGTGCATAACAAATATCCGTTTATTAAAACCAAAAATATTAATATATAAAAACCAATATATATTAAAATTTAAAATGCTATAAGCCCTCGCAAGTTAGCGGAGTTGGTCTAAGTCTTGGATTTGCTCCCTGAGGTCTTGGGTTTGACTCCTTGGCCCGTGAATTACCTTGCCACACACACTTGGGGCGTGTGTTGGTTACCGCACGACCCCAGGGGACTAGTCTCGCCTCCAAGCTTGCCTTGTAAAGGGAACCCGCTGGGCTAGAGTCGCTGAGGATACAACTGTGGATAACAAAAAAAATAAAAATTTAAAATGTTATAATATTAATACTAATATGAATATTAATATATATTTTATATTAGTATATATAACATATTAATATAATATATATATATATAATATAATATAATATATATATATATAATATAATATAATATATATATATATAATATAATATAATATATATATATAATATAATATGTAATATAATATAATATAATATATAATTTATTCATATAATATATTAATATTATATTTATTATAATAATATATTTTAATATTTTTTTTGGAAAAAGGCTAAAAGCCTATATATTATATTAATAATAATAGTAATTAATTACAAAAGACATCTAAAGGGCCTAATTACAAAAGTGCCCAAGAGGGCCTAATTATAATGGAGATGTACAATTAAAAAATAAACATGTGTCATGTGTCATTTCCTTATTCGTTCTCATATGCCTTGCTATAAGTCTTCAACTTGTTCATCCAAGCCATGTGTCGAAATCCCGTAAGCCTCAGGGTCAAACAAAATCAACACCATCATTCGATGGGATGGTGGGAAACTTCCATCTTTCCTTTTGAATGTCAGTGATTGGGGATCCCTTGTCCTTCATGCCAAACCAATGAACATAACAATGAGCAGTGAAGAGTGAAGTCCTTTCGTGGGTCGGAGTTCAAGGTTTCTCAATACCCAATACCACAAACTTCACAAGCAAAGGTTATGATGAAGCTCTGAAGTTTAAATGCCAAAAACCTTCAAACTTCCTAAGTATTTTTCAAATGCATTTGGTAAGCGATAAGCCCAACGATTGATGCCCGATTATTACTGAAATCAACTAAGGAATTCAGTAAGCCATAAGCTTGAAGCTCGAACTACGAAACTTGCTAACTGCAAAATCCTTTTGCGGGTCAGGGTTCGAGGTTTCTCAATACCCGATACCATAGACTTCAGAAGTAAAAATTACAATGAAGCTTTGAAGTTTGAAGTTTGAATTCCGAAAACCTTCAAACTTCCTAAGTCTTTTCCAAATGCATTTGGTAGGTGATAAGCCCGACAACCGATTCCCGATTCTTACTGAAATCAACTAAGGAATTCGATAAGCCATAAGCCCGAAGCCCAAACTCCAAAACCTGCTAACTTAACACAAATTTGACTAAGTCTTTTACACCTCTTTTGTATAATATTGCACAAATTTTATTTTGACTTCAATAACATCATTGTGCCAACAAAATCCTTTCAGAATTAGGTCCAACTCATCTCTGATCTCCTTTAATTATGTGAATTAAATGAATTAAATGAATGCACCTGATAAGAAGAGTAAATTTACTTCTATGAATTCTATGAATTAAATGAATGCACAATTTCATTTGTTACTATCTCAGCTAGGGTTGGAAAATTTTCAATTGGAGCATTATCTTCTAATATAGTAACCTCTTGTTTTTCACATCCCATGTTCACAAGTTGATCTGCCAACTTATTCCCTTCACGATATATGTGAGAGATTTGATAAGATTGAAAAGTATCTAACAATCCCAACTTTTTTTACAGAATGTATTTAAAATTCCAATTGTGAAAAAATATATGCTTACAAGCATTGATGATCAATAACAAATCACCTTCCACATGAAGTTTTACTATACCTAGATACAAAGAAAGTTTGAAAGCATGCAAAATTGTCATAGTTTCTACCACATTATTTGTTCTAGTTGGAAGAGCAACTGATTTAGATACCTTTTACACCCCTCCAAAATCCTTAATACATATCCCTATACCTAAGACACATGGATTCCCTCTTGATGCTCCATCAAAATTTAATTTAAAATAGCCTGAAATAGTAGGTTACCACCTAACTGAATTCCTATCCAAACTTGGTTTGCTAAGTTGATGTAGACTACCTTTGAAGGGTAGACCAATGCCTTTCCAATTTTTTAGAATTCCATCATCCCAAGATGTAAAGAGAGAATTGGCACCTTTATGATTCTGTACATATGCATTAACTGCTTCTATGATTGAATTTTCAATTTTGAGTTGAACAATTTATGCATTGATGAAGTAACTTTCCTAAAGATCCACTTGTTCCTTTCCAACCATATAGACCACAACACTGTAACAAGAATAATTCTCCAAATACATGAGAAGAGTGAGGACTTATATAACACTGACCATGTTGAAAAGAGATCCCAAACCGAGTTTGGAAAAGGAGTATGAAAGTTTAAATTTTGTTGAATGAACAAGCAATAAAGTTGGGCATAAGAACATTGTAAAAACAAGTGATCTACATCCTCTAAGGCTTCACCACATAATACACATTTGAAAGGCTCAACAAATCCTAGTTTAACTAGCCTATCACTTGTGAGCACCCTTTTTCTTAATACTAACCATGCAAATGCTCCTGATTTTGGTAAGACCATGCTATTCCAACAGAAAGATATGGTCGTTGGGATTGCATTTGAGCTTCTTTGTTAAGTAATTCCCAATACCCCTGTTTAACTGAATAACATCCATCCTTGGACAATGCCCATATTTTAGTCTAGTTTTTTCTGATATAATTACTAGTCTTTCAAATAAAACACCTTGTAATAATTGTTTATGAGCATCTGTTATTGAAGGCATAGTGAAATCTTTCCATACAACCCTACCAATTATTTCATTTGTTGTGTGGAAATAATCTATTAATTTATTGCCCCATAGTTGGGATAGAAGTGGTATAGCTGGTTTTAATTCTTGTATGTCCTTCAAAGGAGGATAGCCATTCCATGAGTCATTCCAAAAGTTGACTTCTTCTCCTTTGTGCACTTCCCATGAAATATAAGAAGTGATGAGTTTCCTACATGAAATAATAAAATTCCACACAGCCAAAGCCCTCTGGAGGATTGGAGATAGTGAAAATTATAACCAAGTTTTGGTTTTCAAAATAATTTGCATTATCTTACACCATTTTGAATTTGGTTTAGAAAACAATTGCCACACCAACTTCCCCCCAAAATCCATATTCCTTTTTGAGATATTATGTATACCCACTCCACCTTTGAATTTATTTGATGGCATGCAATCTAGGGAAATTAAAGGTACCTTTTTATCATTATTCATGTTACCCCTCCATAGAAAATTCCTGATTAGCTTCTCAATCTAATTAACAATTGACTTTGGGGCCTTAAGAATTGCTAAAAAATAGTTTGGGATTGTTGAAAGAATAGATTTTTATCAACATTATCCGACCGGATAGAGATAACCATCTAGCTTTCCAAGATGAAATTCTTGCCTTTATTCTCTCTATAACATTTGTCCAATAAGATATCTTGTTTGTTCCAATAAAAAATGGAATTCCTAAATAAGTGCAGGGCAACTCAGCCAACTGAAATCCTAAGATTTTAAAAATTTTCCTTTTGATTGCTGACTTTGAATTAAAAACATAAAGCTTAAACTTGTTTGTATTTATCTTTTGTCTTGAGACTAAAGAGTACTTGTCTAAGATTGACTTTATTTTAGTATCTTTTGAGAGAGTTGCTCTACCAAACATAAGAGTATCATCAACAAAAAGAGAATGTGCGACTGAAATATTTGTGTGTGGAATCTGAATATATATTTTAATATTATAATTATAATAGTATTTATATTTAATCAATATTAATATATGATATCAATATATAATATTATATATTAATGTACATAATATTAATATTAATACATTATATAATATTATAATATTTATATTGGGGTTGACCCCATAGTGCAACGATTAAGTTGCAAGGGTAGCAGTGGGCTGCCCAAGGTTCGAATCCCACAGGTGGTTTGTGGGAATGCTCATTGGTGCAGGTGGAGACCTTTGTTGTGGGGTCAACAAAGGAGGAGTTGAGACAGAAAGAGACCGCAGGGAGGCTGCAAGAGGGTTGTAGAGGGTCAGGTTGGCAGTTGGTTGGGTAGTAGAATCATCGGGTAGTCAAGGCACCCAATAGATGGCAGGAGGAGTAATGATGGAGGAGTGGCAGATGGAGGGGTTTGAAGGAAAAAGGTTCCAAGGTGGAAGGAGGGAGGAGAGGAGGAGAAATGGAGATATCGAGGATGAGGTCCTCCGTATGTGGCCTCACTAGTTCATGGTTCCAGTCAAAAGTGTAGGGTGTTGCCCCTTACTAGTGATTTACCGAACAAAAATAAAATTGTAATATTTATATTAATATATTATATATAATACAATATTATATTATTTATATATATTAATATATTAATTTTAATATATAAAGCAAAAAAAATATTTACACAAAAAAATGGGTATCCGTGTTGTTAATAACAAATATCCGTTATGGGGAGCTCAAAACACACCGCACATGTCTCTAGAAATATAGAGAAGTTGTGTTGCACAAAAATAATATGTTTTATTGAAAAACGGATATCCATTAAATGAAACGTAAAAAATATATTATATATTAAATCTTATATATTATATTATATATTATGCATTATATGATATATTGTATATATATATTACATATTATTATTATTTTGATATATATTAGATATTATTTTATAATTAAAAAGCCTATACAAAGAAATGGAGATAGGGAGAGGTAGGTAGAGAGAGGTAGGGTGTAAGGAATGGAGGGAGGGAGACAAAGATGAAAGGAGGGAGAAAGGGATTGGTAAGGTGGGAGGGAGAGAGAGGGAAGGAGGGAGATAAGGATTGTTAGGGTGGGAGGGAGAGAGGAAGAGACAAAAAGAGGGAAGGAAAGAGATAGTGAGAGGTAGGATAGGAGGGAGATAGGGATTGGTAGGGTGGGAGGGTGAGAGAGAGGGATAAGTGGAGGGAGAGAGAGGGAAGGAGGGAGATAGGGAGTGGTAGGATGGGAGGGATAGAGGGAGAGAAAGAGGTCCAAGGAGGGAGATATGGATTGGTAAGGTGGGATGGATAGAGAGAAGGAGATAGGGATTGGTAGGGTGTGAGGGAGATAGGGAGAGATAGGTGGAGGGAGAGAAAGAGGGAAGGAGGGATATAGGGATTGGTAAGGTGGTAGAGTGAGAGAGGGGAGGGAGTTAAAGATTGGTAGGGTGGGAGGGAGAGAGAGACAAAGAGGAGATAGGGATTGGTAGGGTGGGAGGATGAGAGAGGGAAGGAGGGAGATAGGGAGTGGTAGGGTGAGACAAATAAAGAGAGGAGATATACATTGGTAGGGTGGGAGGGAGAGAGAGGAGATAGGGATTGGTAGGGTGGGAGGGAGAGAGAGAGGGATGTTGGAATAATGTGTCTCAACCTTGCAAATATGTAAGGTATTGTTGATACATCAACACAGTGGGTGCAAGGGGTACCCCCCTTGTGGGGGTCTAGGGGAACCCCCTCGGGCGGGAGTTAAGAGGAAATGCCCCTGAAAGCCACATTTTATGTATATTTTATTATTATAAATCTAGATCGTTCATCATTATGTCTTAGATCTGTTGATTGATATTTAGTTGGTTTGAATTTCCCTAGAAGAGGGCATTGTATTATAGCTGTGCATTGTGATGTATTCTAAGATTTTGATAGTGTTTGTGTTGCCTTTGGATCTCTGGTTGGTGATACTCCTGTGAGAAGCTTTCTTTGCAAGTATATTGTAATCTTTGTGATTTCTGAATAATATATTGGGTGACTTTTGGAGTGTGGGGTTTTTCTTTTGGAAGGTTTTTTCCCACATAAATCACCTTTTTGTGGTATGCATGATATTTATGTTTATTTCTATTTAAGTTTTTGTAACTAAAAAAGATATGTTACAATTTTTTGCATTATTATCCTCTCAAGATTAGTGTAGGAAGTTGTTTCGTTGCCTTAGCTTCCTTATAAGTGGTATCAGAGCCTGATCACCTTTGGTTTCAATTGTGGCTTTTTGGGGTTTTTGAACTAATCTAGATTTGAGTGAGAGCTTGTGTAGAAGACACTTTGTGATCTTGTTGCAAAAATTTTTAGATGACAAGTTCATCAGGGAGAATAGAGGTGGATAAATTTTCTGAAAATAATTTTGAAATGTGGAAGCTAAATATGGAGAATTTGTTGATAGATCGAGATATGTGGGATGCTATTGATGAGAATGTTTCAAGGCCTATAGATCCTACTTAGGCTACTCAATATGATGTTACAAATCATAATGACAAAGGTCTAATCAAATTATGCTTGGAAAACTATATTTTAATCAATTTCCATGAAGAGACCTTTGCATATAAACTATGGAAGAAGCTTGGTGAGATGTATCAAGCCAAATCTTTAGTGAATAAGATTTTATTGAGGAAGAAGTTGTATTCCTTGAGAATGGAAGAGGATGGAAAAATTATAGACCAATTGGAAGAATTCAATATGTTGGTGGCTCAGTTAGCATCAGTTGGTGTCAAAATGGATGAGGAGGAGAAATGTCAGATCTTGCTTTGTTCTTTAGCTAATTCATGGGATTCTCTTGTTATGGATATTGGGAGTACTTCTATTATATTGACGACTGAAGATGTGGTGGGTTCTTTACTTTTTGAAGAGATGAGAAGGAAGGTATCCATCAGTACCAAGAAATCTTTAAATGTTCATGGAAGACCTAAGGAAAAATGCAAAAAGAATGAGAAGCATGACAAATCCAAGTCCAAAGGGAGATCTAAATCTCCTATAAAGTCCAAAGTTATTTTCTGGAATGTGATAACCTTGGACATGCTAGTAAGGAATGCAAAGAAGAAAAGAAGAAAAAGAAGAGATTTGATTTTTATTTTGAGTTTGAGAAGGAATATGGTGATGCATTCGTTGTAGCTTTGGAAACTCGTGAAGGTAATGATGCATGGTTAATTAACTCAGGTGCATCTTTCCATATAACCTTTAATAAAGATTGGTTTTCTGAATATGAATAATATGATGGAGGTAAGGTGTACTTGGGTGATGATTCTTATTTAAATATTATTGGTCATGGTAAAGTTAAAATTAGATTTCTTGATGGTAGAATAAAAATGATTAATGCTGTGTTGCATATCCTTGGATTAGCACATAATCTATTATCTGTGAGAAAACTAATAAATGTAGGTGTGCAGGTAGTATTTTATGATGCAAGATGTAAGATGGTTAGAGGTAATATGGTGATTTCTAGAGGTGTTAGATATGGCACATTGTATAAGCTTGATGCATGCACTATTGAGTGCAATAGTACTTCTATGAAAAGCAAGCCTAAGGAATAAGTGGGGGTTTCACCTTCAATAGATGGTCATGGATTTTGGGTACCCAAGGGCGCTCTTTCTTTTGAATCAAAGTTACCTGTAGAGAAAATTATGTTATGGCACTAGTGACTTGGCAACATTGGAGAAAAGGGTGTAAGGACCTTGAAAAATAAAAACCTTACAGCTGGAGGTTTATTTGATTGTAATCTTGAATTTCATTTCTATGAGCATTGCATTTATGGAAAATAAAATCGTGTTTAGTTTTACTTGAGTTCTCATAAATCTTGTGGTGTACTGGATCTTATTCATTCAAATGTGTTTGGTCTTATAGATGTTTCTTCAATTCAAAAATCCATATATTATGTTTCATTTATTGATGATTATAGTATAAGGACATGGGTATATTTTCTAAAGAGTAAATTTGAAGTTTTTAGTTGATTTAAATAATTTAAAGCAATGGTTTAGTTTTAGATTGGAAAGAAAATAAAATGTTTGAGGATTGATAATGGCGGTGAATTTTTCTTTAATGATTTTGATAGATTATGTAAAGATTGTGGTATTCATAGACAAGAAAACTTCATATCTCCACAATAGAATGGAGTTGTAGAAAGAATGAACATAAGGCTAGGAGTATATTAAGTGGTGTTGGCCTAGAACAAAGGTTTTGGGATGAAGTTGTTGCCACTTCTTGTTACCTGATTAATAGGTCTCCTACATTAGCTCTTGTTGATTAGACACCTTTAGAGGCATGGCCGGGTTGCAAGCCTTCATTAAGACATCATAGAGTTTTTGGTTGTGAGGCATATATGCACATGTGACAAAGGAGAAGCAAACAAAGTTGGAGAACAAGGTTGTGAAATGTATTTTCATTAGATACAATTATGATGTGAAAGGATACAAACTTTGGGATCTTGTTGCATAGAAGATAATATATAGTAGAAGTGTTATTTTTAGAGAAACTAAGCCTTCTTCCATTTCATTGTAGCTAGAAAAAATTAAATAGGAGGATGCGATTCAATTTCCTTCTACACTTGAGAAAGTTGAATCAAGGCCCATGGATAGACAAGAATTTGAGGGGAGCTATCTAGCTCAGAATCTTTAGAAGAGGAGGAAGAACCTCCAACTCAACTTGTTCATAGGTCTACAAGGCATAAACAACCACTTGAAAGGTATTCACCTGATGATTGGAGACATATTTTTGCTTTGAATACTAACATGGATGAACCCAAATTGGTAGAAGAGGTATTAGGTATGAATGATGTAGAATCCTAGAAGATTGCTATGGATGAAGAAATGATAGATTTGAAAAAGAATGATACATGGGGTCTTGTACCATTTCCTAAATGATGAAAACCTATTGGTTGCAAATGGGTGTTATAAAAAATTGGTTCAGATGGAGGTATTGAGAAGTACAAAGCAATTTTGGTTGCAAAAGGTTACTCTCAAGTTGAGGGTGTTGATTATGGTGAGATATTTTCCTCTATTGCAAAAATGACATCCATTATATTTTCACTTTCTATTGCTACTACTTATGATTTAGAGATTGAGATAATGGATGTGAAAAATGATTTCTTTCATGTTGACTTGGAGGAGGATATTTATATGACACAGCCAGAGTAGTATGTGGTGAAAGGTAAAAGTAAATTGGTCTGTAAATTGAAAAAATATTTGTATGGCTTAAAAAAGAGTCCTAGGATGTGGTACCCGAAATTTGATACATATGTGTTGAGTTTGGGATTTGAGAATTCTAAATCAGATCATTGTGTTTATTATAAAACTGATGGTGATCATTTCCTGTTTATTGCATTATATGTTGATGACATGTTATTTATTGGTAGAGAGAAAGGTATGATTTCAAAATTGAAATCTCAACTTGCTGCTAAATTTGAAATGAAAGATCTTGGTGCAACTAAACACATTATTGGGATGGAAATTAAAACAGATAGAGTAAACAAAAATGTATGGCTTGGCCAAAGTAAGTATGCCAATTCAACTTTACAGAGGTTTGATATGCAAGATTGTAGACCATTGTGTGCTCCTATTTTAGTTGGAACAAAGTTATGTATTTCAAATTGTCCAACATACTCATTAGAGATGGAATACATGAGAAAAGTTCCTTACTTGAGTGCAGTTAGAAGTTTGATTCATGCTATGGTTTGTACTAGACTAGAAATTTCCCAAGCAGTGGGAGTTCTTTCCAAAGATATGTCCAATCATGGTAGAGTTCATTGGGATACAGTTAAAAGAGTCTTCAAATATTTGTAAGGTACCTCAAATTATTCCTTATGTTATCATAGTAATATGACTAAAGATGATATTTTCATTGATATTCATGGTTATGTGGATTCAGATTGGGCAAGTGACGTTGATAATAAATGATCTACTAGTGTTTATGTGTTTACTTTATTTGGTGGTGCAATTAGTTGGATGAGTAAGCAATAGGCTATGGTTTCTTTATCCACTATTGAAGCTGAGTATATGGTGGCTACTCATGCTTGTAAAGTAGCCATTTGGCTTAAGAGACTGTGTTCAGACATTGGAATAAAACAAGGTGTTGTGACAGTCAGAGTGCGATATGTCTAGCCAAGAACCCAACAATTACTGGCAAGACCAAGCACATTGATGTACATTATCATTTTGTTAGAGATATGGTTGAAGATGGTAGGGTGAAGCTGATTAAGGTAGAGACTTTGATGAATGTTGCTCATTCTTTAACTAATCTTGTGAGCATAGAGAATTTTAGATGGTGTTCAAAAACTATAGGTCTCAGCCCCTAGAAATTAAGAGATGATGTTTATACACCATCTCGTTGCTTTTGCAAGGTGTTCAACAAGTGGGAGATTTTTTGGTACAATGTGTCTCAACCTTGGAAATACATAAGGTATTGTTGATACATTAGTGTAGGGAGTGCATGGGGTACCCCCTTGCAAGGGTCTAGGGGGGACCACCCCCCCTTGACAGGGGTTTGGGGGAAATGCCCCCGAAAGTCACATTTTATGTATATTTTATCATTGTAAATCTATACCATTCATCATTAGGTCTTAGATTTGACAATCGATATTTTTTTGGCTTGAATTTACCTAAAAGAAAACCCTATTTAATGAGGGAATTGTATTAGGATTATGTGTTATGATGTATTATGAGAGTTTGATAGCATTCTTGTTTCCTTTGGATCTCTAGTTGGTGATACTCTTGTGAGAATCTTGGTTTGGAAGTATATTGTAATATTTGTGATTTTAAATAATATATTGGACGAATTTTGGAGTCTGGGGTTTTTCTCCTAATAGGGTTTTCCCAACATAAACCACTGTCTTCTGGTATGCACATGTATGATATTTATGTTTATGTTTTTGTAACTAAATTTATGTTTATGTTTTTGTAACTAAAAAGATTAGTAAATTTTTTCATTATTCTCCTCTCAAGATTAGTGTAGGAAGTTGTTCTGCTACCTATAATTCCTTACAAGGGATGGGTGGAGGGAGAGAAATAGGGAAGGATGGAGATAGGGAGTGGTATGGTGGGAGAGATAGAGGGAGGGAGAGAAAAAGGGAAGGAGGTAGATATGGATTGGTAAGGTGGGAGGGAGAGAGAAGGAGATAGGGATTGGTAAGGTGGGAAGGAGAGAGAAAAGGAGATAGGGATTGTTAGGGTGGGAGGGAGAGAAAGAGGGAAGGAGATAGGGATCAATAGGTGGGAGACTGAGAGAGGGAAGGAGGGAGATAGGGAGTGTTAGGGTAGGAGGGATAGAGAGAGAAGGAGATAGGGATTGGTAGGGTGGGAGGGAAAGAGAGGGATAGGTGGAAGGAGAGAAAGAGGGAATGAGGGAGATATGTAGTGGTAGGGTGGTAGGGATAGGAGGGAGAGAAAGAGGGGAGGAGGGAGATATGGATTGGTAAGGTGGGAGGGAGAGAGAGAGAAGGAGCTAGGGATTGGTAGGGTGGGTGGAATAGAGAGAGAAGATAGGGATTGGTAGGGAGGGAGATAAAGAGGTAGGAGATAGGGATTGTTAAGGTAGGAGGGTGAGAGAAGGAAGGAGGGAGATAGGGAGTGGTAGTGGTAGTAATAGAGAGAGAGAAGATAGAGATTAGTAGGGTGCGAGGGAGAGAGAGGAGATAGGGATTGGTAGATTGGGAGGAATAAAGAGAGAGAATGGGATAGGGATTGGTAGGGTGAGTGAGAGAGAGATAGAAGGAGATAGGGAGATATGGATTGATAAGGTGGGAGGGAGAGAGAGGGAAGAAGGGAAATATGGATTGGTAAGGTGGGAGGGAGAGAGAGAGAAGGAGATAGGGATTGGTGGGGAGGGAGGAATATAGAGAGAGGAGATATGGATTGGTAGGATGGAAGGGAGAGAAAGAGAAGGAGATATGGATTGGTAGAGTGGGAGGGAGAGAGAGGAGATAGAGATTGGTAAGGTGGGAGGGTAAGAGAGGGAAAGAGGGATATAGGGAGTGGTAGGGTGGGAGGAATAGAGAGAAGGATATAGAGATTGGAATACCTATCCCTCATATCCTACCTCTCTCTATCTCCATCCTTCCCTTTTTTTGTCCCTCCCTCTCTCCCTCTCACCCTACCAATCTCTATCTCCCTCCTTCCCTCTCTCTCCCTCCCACATTACCAATCCATATCTACCTCCTTCCCTCTTTCTCTCCCTCCACCTATCCCTCCCTCTCTCCCTCACACACACACAACCTCTCTCCATGTCCTCCTCCCTCTCTCCCTATCTCTCTTTATACCTATCTCTCCTACCTTACTTCTCTTCATGTACCTATCCCCTCCTCCCTAACTCTCTCTATACCTATCCTTCCTATCCTAACTCTCTCTATCTCCATCCTTCCCTCTTTCTCTCTGTCCCTCTACGCCTCACACCCTACCACTCCTTATCTCCATCCTTTCATATTTCTCTCCATCCACCTATCTCACTCTATCTCTCTCTCCCTCCCACCCTACTGATCCCTACCTCCTCTCTCTCTCTCTATTCCTCCCACCCTACCAATCCCTATCTCCTTCCCTCTCTCAATCCCTAAAGAGAGAGAGAGATTTGGGGGGAGAGAAAGAGGGAAGAAGGGAGATAGGGAGTGGTAAGGTGAGAGGAATATAGAGAGATAAGGAGATAGGGATTGGTAAGGTGGGAGGGAGAGAGAGAAGGAGATAGGTATTGGAAGGGTGGAGGGAGACAAAGAGAAGGAGATAGGGATTTGTAGGGTGGGAGGGAGATAGAAGGGGATAGGTGGAGGGAGAGAAAGAGGGAAGGAGGGAGATAGGGAGATAGGGTTTGGTAGGGTGGGAGGGATAGAGGGAGGGAGAGAAAGAAGGAAGTAGGGAGATATGGATTGTTAAGGTGGGAGAGGGAGAGAGATAAGGAGATAGGGATTGGTAGGGTGAGAGGGAGGGAGAGAGAAGGAGATAGAGAGAGAGGGAGGGGTATCTATATCCTTCTCTTGCTCCACCTATCCCTCCTCTCTCTCTCTCTCCTACCCTACCAATCCCTATCTCATTCTCTCTCTAAACCTACCCCTCCTCTCCCTATATCTATCTATACATACCTCTCCTACCCTATTTCTTTGCCTCTTTCCCTCTTTCTCTCCTCCATGTATCCCTCTCTCTCCCTCCCACCATACCAATCCCTATTTCCTTATCTCCCTCTCTCTCCCTCCCACCTTACCAATCAATATATCCATATTTCCTTCTCTCTCTCTCTCTCTCTCTCCCTCCCACCCTACCAATCCCTATCTCCTTCTCTCTCTCTATTCCTCCCACCCTATTAATTCCTATCTCCCCCATACCTTTTTCTCTCCCTCCACTCATCCCTCCTCACTCCCTCACACACACACAATTGAACTATCTCCCATATCTATATCTATACATACCTATCCTACCCTCTTTCTCTCCCTCCTCCCCTCTTTCTCTCCCCTCTCCACCTATCCCTCCCTCCCACCCTATCAATACCTCACCTCCTACCTTGCACAATCCATATATCCCTATCTCTCTCTCCTCCCACCCTACCAATCCTTATCTCATTATATCTCTCCCTCCCAATCTCTACCACAATCCTTATCTCCTTATCTCTCTCTATATTCCCTCCCACCCTACTACTCCCCTATCTCCCCTTCCCTTTTTTCTCTCCCTCCACCTATCCCTCCCTCTCTCCCCTCACACACACACACACAATTAACCTATCTCCACATACCCCTTCCTCTCTCCATGCCCTCTATCTATACATACCTATCCTATCCTCTTTTCTCTCCTCCTCCACTCCATCCTTTCCCTCTCTCCCTCAGCCTCTACCAATAGCTATCTCCTCTATCCCTCCCACCTTACCAATCCATATATCCCTATCTCCCTTTCTCTTCCTCCCACCCTACCAATACCTATCTCTTCTCTCTCTCTCTCCCTCCCACCTTATCAATCCATATATCCTTAGATATTTCTTTTTGTTCCTCCCTACTCTACCACTCCCTAGTCTCCTCCTTCCCTCTTTCTCTCTCCACCCCACCCCTCCTTCTCTCTCCCCATCTCTCTATACATACCTCTCTCCTACTCTCCTCCTCTTCCCTCTTTTTGTCTCCCCTCCCACCTATCCCTCCCTATCCATCCCACCTCTACCAATCCATATCTCCCTTCTCTCTCTCCCTCCCACCTTATTAGTTCATATATCCTCTCTCTCTCTCCCTCTCCCACCTTATGAGTTCCTTGCTATATCCTCTCTCTCCCTCCTCCCTACCACCCTACCAATCCATATCTCCTCTCTCTCTCTCTCTCTCTCTCCCTATTCCTCCCACCCTACCAATCCCTATCTCCCTCCTTCCCTCTTTCTCTCCCTCCCTCTATTCCTCCCACCATACCTCTCCTACACCACCTCTCTCCACCTTCCCCTCCCTTCCTCCCTAAATTTTTCTACCTCTCTCTCTCTCTCCCTATCTCCATTTTTTTGTCTATATTTTTTAATAATAATACAATATATAATATATATATATTTTTTTAGACTGCAGGAATCGGGTAGCACGACCCCTATAAACTGCAGTGCGCCTGGTAAACTTTTTAACGTGACCGGCGGCGCTGGCGCGACACGCCCTCCGGTACCACGGGACGGGGGGAGACTAGAACTTGTGACCAGCAGAGCCGCAACGGAATTACTTAGCCAACCAAGCTAGTACAATATATAATATATTTTAAAATACATTAATATATAAATATAATATATAATATATAATATATAATAAATATTAAAAAATAATAATATGTAATATATACAATATCATATAAAACATAATATATAATATAGATATTTTTTTAGTTTCATATAATAGATATCTATTTTATTGAAAAATGAATATCCATTTTGTGCAAAACAACTTCTCTATATTTCTAGGGACATGCTTGGTCTTTTTTGACCTTTTCCAGATATCTGTTATGTGTACATAATAGATATATGTTATTGACAACATGGGTACCTGTTTTGTTTGTGTATTTTTTCTTTATATATTAAAATTAATATATTAATATATCATATATAATATTATATATATTATATTAATATAAATATCATAATATTATATAATATATAATAGATTATATATTAATATTATGTATATTAGTATATAATATTGTATAAATATATTTTTGGTTCGTAATTATTGGTCGAAGCTAAGCCGCTTCTGAATGGAGCTATGAACCAGTGAGGCCACAATGGGGACCTCATCCTGGTGAGGATGCACAACAACCAACACTCTTGTGAGCACAATAGCCCAACAGGGGCACAAAGCTCACGAGCACACCAAGCTAGTGACATACATTAATGCTTGGTATAATGGAAAGCTCCAACCTCTTCAATAGGGGTGTATTCAATGCTGGTCCTTTTCATGAGCTTAGCTCCTTCCTCTTCATTAGGGATGTATTCAACATTGGTCCATATCATGAGCTATGGTCAAGTCTAGAGACTTGAACCCTAGTGGGGAAAACAACAACACCACCACTCATCTAATGCACCACAGGCTCATGCCCAAATATATAATATTATATATAATATATATTAATATTTATTATAATTATAATATTAATATATATAATATTATATGAATAAATTATATTATATTTATTTATATTAATACATCAAGCTTCAAAAAATGGATATCCATTTTTGAAAGAAAAATGGAGATCTTTTTTGCACACCATCTTTCCCACACCTTGTGTGAACCCTTGTGTCGATGAATATAAACACAATGGACATTTGTTTTTATTAAGAAAATGAATATCTATTTTGTTTGAGTGGAGAAAAAGGATAAAAGTCAATTTTTTCTATTCCAGGAGTCCCCACATTCTCTGCTCTGTTGGGAATATCATAATTTCTACTCATTACAAACAATTTTTTTCTTTTGGAGCACTCCTTTTCACAAAGAAAATATTATTTCAATCATTTGGTACTTCTTTGGGTTGGGATAATGGGAAGCAATAGTTGTCGTAAAGTGAAAATGAAGAGGAATTGTTAGGTGGAGATAATTGAGGCAAGTAGAGAGAAAGATAGAGAAAGAAAGAGATTGGAAAGAAGAGGTATGCCAAATTATATTCAAGAAGAAGGCTCCTCTTTACCTTTAAGTGAAATTCAAAGTGACCATGAAATTGAATTTTAAAATATTGAAGAAGAAATTGAAACTGAAATTTTACAACATGAAAAATGAGGTGCAAAATGTTGAACATGAAATTGTAAATGTTGAGCATGAAAATGAAATTCAAAATGTTGAACACTCAATTGAAATTGAAATTCATGAACATGAAATTGAGAAATAAAATGTTCAACATGAATTTATAAATGTTGAGTATGAAAATGAAAATACTAATGTTGAACATGAAATAGGTGAAAATGAAACAATGATTGTCAATGTATCTCCTAATTTTGAAAGAAGAGAGGATATTTGTGAATAAGAAAATGAAATCATAAATCCATCTATTTGTAATGAATCCAATGAAAATTATCATCATTCAAGAACTCTAAAATGGTTACTTGAAATAGATGAGAACATAATAGATAATCTTGATGGAAAAAGGTCATCACGAACGGTTCAGTTGTGGGCTACCCAAATGTTCAATCAATACTTTTCCAACAAGACATTAACTAAACAATGTCAAATTTTTGTGCAATTCCCAAAGTCTTACAAAATGATACCCTTATTAAATAAATTGAAGATTCATTTCACCAAAAAGTTGGAAAAAAGTAGTATTATTGTATAAATTCTTTTTAATGCTCTAACTTCTATTGGAAAGACTACTAAGGAAAATGATAAAAGAGCTACTAGTAGAGTGATCACAACCTCACTAGTAAGCCATCATATGAGAAAGGCTCATTTAATGAGGTAAACTTGTATTGATTTAAATCTAAATCATAAAACATTGTTTAGAAAACTCTCAAGAAGAGGAAGACTCGATACTCCTCTTCAAAATGATACATAGGATTTTAGTGGGAGGCTTCCGTGTGTTGATAAGAAGCTAACCAATAAAATAAAGAATGAAATTGAACAATTTTGGCACTCTCAATCTAGAGTTTCACTGAATGTAAAGGATTTTTTAAAGTTAAGAATTGGTAATCAAGATCACACACCGCATCCTAAATATTTCTTGGAATGTAGCCAAACAATATTCCACAAACAACTTTGTGAGGCACATCCAAAATTGCAAATGTCACAAATGGATTTTGAATCTTGTAAGACATTTTATTGTGTACCTATTAATATTTGTAAAACATGTTGTAAATACCACATTGATTTTCAATGTATCATGAACTATTAAGCAATATTCATTCTACTATACATACTAATGAAATGTTGCAGGAGTGTCATGCAATGCAACCTCCAAAGTCATCTAGGGAATTGTTAGATTCATTTTTTTGTGTTAGAGGTGATGGTTGTTTTTTTTATAGAAATGATTGTTTAAATGAAACCTATTTGCAATGTGGTGGTTTATCAAAGTTTGTAACATGTTTTTTTTTTTTTTTAAAAAAAGGGGTAAAAACTTTATTGAAATTTAGAAAAGAGCATTACAACAAAGCGAAGGGCCTAAGCCCACAAAGACAAGAAGAAGCAAAAAGAAAAGGCAAGAACCCAAATCATTCATCCCCAATCTCCTCTCCATCCTCCGCAATAATACTTTCCAAATCATGGCGGAGCTCCTGGGAAAGTTGCTCCCACCCCTCAATCTTCCATCCATCAAGATGCTCTGAAGCCCATTTCGCCAAGCAATCCGCTGCCCTATTCCATTCCCTCGGAATATGGACAAAAGAAACCATCTCCATCAAGGAGCTAATCTGCAAAATCTGTTGAACCATTCTAGCCAACTGCCAACTGACATCAACCACCTGGCGAGCATTAAGCAAATTAACCAAAACCTGTGAGTCAGACTCACAGATAACCTTAGTCCACCCCAAAGTGAAGGCCCGCTCAAGGGCGGATAAGATTGCCAGACCTTCCATAAGGTTGATAGTCTGCACCCCTTCATAAATGGAGAAGAAAAGTACCACCTTTCCCGACGAGTCCCTACCAACTCCCCCAATCCCAGCTGGCCCAGGATTTCCTTTTGAGGACCCATCAGTATTAATCTTCAGAATTCCAGTAGGAGGGGGAATCCATTTACCCACTCGTAGGACTTTCTTATTCACCTGCCTTCCCCTCCGGACACAGGCAGAGGCCAGAGACAGATCCCGAAGACCCAATCTCTCCACCTTCTCAGCATCCTCTTTCTCCAAGGGATACACCACCTCGCACTTCGCAACCACCGTCTCCCGAACCATACCCAAAATTCTCTGCCAGATCTGCTGAGCAACCATCTTTTCATCTCGGAAGATTCTACGATTCCGCTCAAGCCAAATTTGCCAGAGAAGGAAGGTGGGCCCAACATACCACACGTCCTGTAAGAAAGATGCCGAAGTGGGAGGTCTGCCGAGACTACTCCAGAAATCCACCAGGGAGGAGGCATGAACACAAGGATGTTTCCAGACCCCCCACCAAAAATGCCACAGCCTCAGGGCAAAGGGGCATCGAAAAAACAAGTGAGCAGAGTCCTCCTCCCCAGTCCTACACAAAACACACATGGAAGGGCCCTGAAATCCCCTTTTCTGAATATTATCCCAAGTCAAGCATTTATTCCAGGCCAAAGTCCACATGAAACAGTTACACTTTGGCCAAGAGAAATTATTCCAAACTCTCTTCCACCATTGAACCTCCACTCCATCCAGCTTGTGAGATAAAAGCACCTGGTACCCAGAGGCAACAGTAAAAACACCTTTGGGGTTGGGAGACCAAGATAAAACATCACCATCTAGGAGAGAGCTACAACTCCTGCTAGAAAGGATACTCTGCAGTTCCGCGCACTCCTCCTCCATACCAACCACAGGCCACTCCTCAGGAGTCTTCCACCTAGCCACCGTCAACTGACCATGAGGGGACACAGTCTTAAAGTCTCTCACCCTATTCCAACCAGCCTCAACAAATCGATGGCAGAGGGGCAACAGGTTAGGGAACTGGGAAACAAGGGGAGGAAAGCCATCCCAAGAATCAGACCAAAAGTGAGCCTTCGATCCATTTTTGCAAATCCAAAATAAACCATCCTTGATGAGAGCAGCCCCCTTCTTGAGCGTACCCCAAATCACTGATCCTTTCCCCACCAAGGGGTAGCGGGGAATATCAATCTGAGGGATCCCAGAGAAATATTTATGAGATAAGATCCTGGCCCAAGTCTGGTCCTGCTCCACACACCATCTCCAGTATAATTTAGCAGCAAGCGCAATCCCAGACAAAGATGACTGCCTTAATCCGAGCCCGCCATAATGCCGTGGGCTACAGACTAGCTCCCATCTAACCAAGCTCCATTTGGAGGACAAAATATTACCTGCCCATAGAAATTGTCTGGCTAAAGCATCCATATCTTGAACAAAGCCGGCTGGGGCCACCTGGAGCATGCACCTATAGATGGGGAGAGCCTGAACCACAGATTTGATCAGCTGAACCCGGCCAGCAAAGGATAACCATCTATGGGTCCAGTGATTAACCTTTGACCGAAACTTATCCAGAATGTTCTGCCATGACTCCCGAGGCATCCTTTTGACAGAGATAGGAATCCCAAGATAGGTCAAAGGAAGGGACCCAACCTGAAAATGCAAGATATTGGCTATCCTCCTTTGGATGGGACCAGGAGTATTAAAGAAGAAGATGGAGGACTTATCTTCATTAATCAATTGACCCGAGGCAGTCAAGTAGACATCCAACACCGCACGCAAGCTAGTAGCTTCCCGAATTGTAGCCATACCCATCAACGCCGTATCATCCACAAACTGAAGATGAGACTGAGGGGGAATGTTACCTCCCCATCGCCATCCCTGAATGAGACCCCTCTCCACATTTCTTCTCAACAACCTTCCCAAACCTTCCACAAAAAGCAGAAACAGATATGGAGCCAACGGGTCGCCTTGACGTAATCCCCTAGAGGCTCCAAAAAGCTCAGAGGGCTCACCATTAATTAGAACGGAAAAGGAGACTGAAGTAACACAACTCCTGACCCAATGAATCCAATCATCCCCAAAACCAAAGGCTCCAAGAATCTTCCAAAGGAAGGACCATCGAACTCTGTCATACGCCTTTGCCATGTCCAACTTGATGAACATTGCCTTATCATTGGAGCTGTCCATAGAATGAATAGTCTCCGTGGCAATAACCACCCCATCCAGAATTTGTCTGCCCGCCACAAAGCCACTCTGTTCCTCAGAAATCAGCACTTTAAGCCATTTTTTCAATCTATCGGCAATAATTTTAGAGATAATTTTGTAAACCACATTGCAAAGAGAAATGGGCCTAAATTGGCTTAACCTATCTGCCCCATCACATTTGGGGATGAGAGTCAGGAAAGTAGAGTTCAGGGCCCTTAACATCTGCTTGTTCTTCTGAGATTCCTGGACAACCGCCAATAAGTCCGACTTAATAATATCCCAAAATTCCTGAAAGAACTCCACCGGGAAACCGTCAGGGCCAGGAGCTTTTCCTTTCTTCATCTGGAACACCGTGCGCTCAAGCTCTTCGATCGAGATATCGCCCATAAGGTGCTCATTCATCTCCATAGTAACCAAAGAGGGGATGCAAGACAAAACTTGGGCCTCCTCATCCGCAGCCCCCTGAGAATCCTCCCTGAATAGGGAAGTAAAATACTGCACAGCTTCACATGAAATATCCTTAAAAGAGGAAAGGTGCTCACCAGTGTCATTAACAAGAACAGAGATGGAATTCCCATGGCGTCTGGCTTTGACTGAATTGAAGAAGAAGGCCATATTTTTATCCCCCTCTTGAAGCCATTCAATTCGAGCCTTTTGTTTCCAGAAGATTTCCTCCCGCAATTCACACTCCTCTAGCACTTTCAGGGCCCTGGCCTCCTCTTGGAGGAGATTGGCAGTCACACCATCTTCCCTGATCACCCTCGTAATACTATCCAGCTCAGCCTGGGCAGCAACCTTAGCATGAAAAATGTTCCCAAAGCACTGACGGTTCCATCGCTTAAGCTGATATTTGACAAATTGGAGAATCTTAGAAAAAATATACATTGCTGTGCCATAAGCGGGTCTACCATGTCTCCACCATTCAACCACATAGTCATAAAGAGAGGGCTCACGGAGCCACATAATCTGAAACTTGAAAGGGGGTGACCGGGAAACACGAACAGAGGAGACAATAAGTTTGATAGGCCAATGGTCAGACCCTCTCCAATCCAAAATTTCAGAGCTAGAAGACCACAAACCACCAACCCAAGAACAGGACACCAGAAACCGATCAAGTCTTTCAGAGATGCAGTCATCCCCAATCCTACGATTATTCCAGGTGAATTGACCATTAGTAGGCTTTACATCTATTAGGTTCAAAGCAGATATGTTATCCTGAAGAAGCATCGCAGAAGGCTCCAACCTTGCAATGCCACCACGCTTCTCAGCCAACTCAGAGATAGCATTAAAGTCACCAGCCAAAATCCATGGAAGAAAAGGAGCCATACTCCGAACAAATCTTATATGATTCCACAAGAGTTGCTTACCTTGAAACTCAATAGGCGCATAGATATTGGAGAGGAGAATAGACTCCCCAGTCTCAGAACAAGAGGCAATCATAGAGATAGAGGACTTGCAGGACATCCACCAAAGAGGGCGGATCTTCCGAGGATTCCAAAGACAAGCCACTCCACCCGCAGACCCTTGAGCACCAATGCACTGGCATTCGCCACTTCTCCACAGCTTAGGAGATAAACCAAGCATACATTCCACAGATAACTTAGTCTCCTGCAGGAATAGAACATCAGGAGATTGACTTCTAACCAACTCGTGAACAGCCTTTTATCGAGGGCTGCTGTTTAAGCCCCTTGCATTCCATGATAATACAATCATTTCAATGAGCTTGAGAAGTGTGAATCCAGAGTCTTAACCGACCCTGACTCCACCAAAGTTTCCCCAGCTAACTTAATCTTTTCCATATCCTTTTTCCTTCCAAGCCTTGAAGTTTTCTCCCCCAAACCTTTCTTGATATCCTTTTGATGGAGACCCAAAGGAGAAGGAGAAGACTTGATATTCTTCCCAGCATCCATTCCTGCATGCAGAGCCAATATAGTACCATCTCCCTCAATCTTCTTCATTTCACCAGCAGGATCCAACCCCACCTGACCATCCATTTGTAGGTCGGTCACCATTTGCACATCTCCCGTAACTTGTGTATCCATAGAAACCCCAGAAGGAGGATCTGCATGTTCCAAACACACAATACCCTGATCCAAATTCACCAATCCCGGATTCACTTCCTGTTGGCCAAGGTCATCCAAGACCTCGAATCTGTTAAAGGAATCTTCATCTTGTCTTTCCTTCAAGGTCCTCTTTTGGCCTCGGTTTCTGTTACGATTTCTTACAGGGACAAAGCCATCAGGACCAGTCTCATCCCCTGGGATGGGATCCTTTCCTTTATCTTCCCTAGGTGAGTTGCGATCAGTTTGGGAAGTCGGATGCACCACAGGCCTAGCCTTTGGGCATCTTCGTTGAAGGTGACCATATTCATGGCAGAGGCGACATCGAAATGGGAGAGTTTCATAGTCCAATGACTGCACCCAAGAGTGAGGACCCACCGACATATCCAAAGAATCTGGTAATGGCTTACTTAAGTCAATTTCTACACAGATACGGGCAAAAGTTATCACCTTTTTAAATTGAGTCTGTTGCGAAGAACCAACCGGCTTCCCGAGCATCGACCCCAATAAATGCAAGATGTCATCCCGCCAACATTCAACTGGAAAGCGTGGAAGCCGAACCCACACAGGGACACGAGTCAGAAGCTCCTCCGCAGGGTTGAAACCAGCATGCCACGGTTTAATAAACAACCCAACCTGGTTGTAAAAATAGGGCCCCCCTTCAAATACCTTATTGCGGTCAGCCATGCAGTCAAAGGTAACCATGAAATAGTTGTTTGCTAGGAGCTTTATATCCATCTCACCCTCTGGCATCCAAGTTCGTTGGGCCCAAGACTCCAGAAATTGCATCGAGATCTGCATACCCAAAAACTTGCAATAAAAAGAGTGCCGCGAGTAATACTCGATGTCCTCCGCAACCATCTCCAATGGGATGACAAGTTTCGGCCTCTCCTTGCAGCGTTCCAGACAACCATTGATTTTCGTGATCCGAGCCCCACTAGACGAGCCCACTCCATCTAGCCCAGATTCAGAAAAATACAGATTATTATTAAAAACCTTTGAAGCATGCGGTGGAGACTTCGCACCAATAGCAGATCGAAAATCCATTTTGGGGCTAGCGCCCGAGGCCTCCCCAGACAGCATTATACCCGGCCCACAATGGGCATGCATGCACTTGAGAATAAAACCACACAAGGGTTTTGAAAACCCCGCCCCACGCTCTCAGCAAAATAATGGAAGTGCGCAGAGAAGGTAGCTTCCAGAAGAGGCCACGCAGAGGGAGAAGTCCCTGGCACAAAGGCCCGAGCCACACCAAGCAGTCGCTGC
>VDFB02275640.1:0-23577 GCA_007258455.2 Sequoia sempervirens
TGCTATCCCATCATCTCCATCTCATGATCCTCCATCATCGCGTAAACCTACTATCTCCACATTGCTTGTATATCCCCTTGGTACCCTCACATTCTTCCATGGATGTCTCCTTGCAGAAGAAAAACAAAGCATATACGCCACCCATCATCCTCCACCTAATAATGGACTCGCATCATTCTTCTAGAATAACAAAAATCCTATCATGGATCAAATGCTCAAGAACATGAACTATCAAGGAAAAGGTTTAGGCCTTCATGAGAAAGGTATTTTAGAGCCCATTCAGGTCAAAGAACAAATCTGTATGCAAATTCTTGGACATATTTCTCAAGACTCACAATCTAAAAATGTTGGTACAACCTTTGGATGTCCTCCACGAGCCTCTTCCAAAAGAAATGCAGGCTCTTCCCACCACTCCACTGGATCATTTGCTGCCATCCCTCCTCCTCCATCATATAGCCTCAAAAATACCATCCATTTTGGATCCTTATGTCCCTCCATCCACCATCTCCCATCCTTCATCTACTCCATCCATTTTGGGTCCTTATGTCCCTTCATCCACCATCACACTTCCTCCAGGTCTTAAGTCCATTTTGGGCCCTTATATCCCAAAATCACCTCCTCCATCTCATCCTATTCATCCTTTCATCCATCCAACACCTATCCATGTCACCCATCATAAACATCCCACTCTCATGTTCCCTAATCAGGATCAACAAAGGCACGTACCTACACATCCTCCATCTACATGTAATCCCCATAATCCTACCTCCATCACTCCACATCATCCATCTCCTCGCACCCATCCCATTGCTACTAAAAGCACTTTGGATGCTAAAACAAAAATGCATAGATCCAAACATCCACATGAATCTAAAGCTCTCCATGTCTCCTCTAAAGGACATGGTGAAGAGAAGAAAAATCAAATCCAAAATCCAAATCAAATTTGTAGGCCACAAAGGCCCACCAAAACAAAAATCAAAACCATGTGGATCCCAAAGAAAAAAGATGCAATGCCTTCAAATGAAAAATCTATAACAACATCCAAATTTGCTAATCCAAAATCTAATCATTCTCATACACCGTCTCCTAGCTCTATTTTGGGTCCTTATGTCCCAAAATTCACTATCTCATCTCCTCCATTATCCCCACATTCTCAATCCATTAATCCTCCTATCCTTTCACATGATACACCACCACATGTGCCAATGTTGGTCCTGAACTCACCACCCCATCACACACCTACCCCATCATTATATCCATACCCTTTCTAGCATCCCATCCATTATCCCACATATCTCCCCCATCAAATCCCTCTAATTCATCCTCTGGCATAATCCATTTATCCTAATAAGGTTGTACCAACATCCAATATTCACTTCACACATGGGATCTTAATACCTCGTATACAACTTGATGCTTGAGTTCTTCATCCATATCCTTATTGTGTATCTTCTAAATCCCTTTATCCACATCCTTATCCTTATCCATCTCCATCCGCATGCTATCCAAAAAATCAGAAAAATCAGAAAAAGTAAAAAAACAAAGTGAAAAATTGTCAAAAAAATAAAATATAAAAAATAAAAAAAGTAGAGAGAAATAATTCATCCAATGGTGAAAACTTGACAAACAAGCACCTTGGATAAGTACCCTGATGAAAACCTAGCAAACAGGTGTCATGCATAAATCCCCATCCATCCTTTTCCACACTTGGGTGTAGCTTCCTAATATGCATTCCCTCCATCCACTATGCTTCCTTCTATGCTCCTATATATGCACGCATCTTCCTGCTTCTCTTCATTCATCTCCTTCATCCCACCTATCTTTCACATCCTAGCATCATATTTCATTTATCTCCAACCCCTCCATCCTTTTTGTGATCTTGATCAAGACAGGGGCACCTATTTATGCATGCTTTTGGACACCTCTTGGTATACATTCCCTTCACCCATACACTAATGTATTCCTTCCACATCCATCAAACTCCCTCATCCACACATCCTATCTTCTGCTAATTATCTCATTTATCTTCCCATCTAGTCGTCTGCCATCCCTCCTGTCTTATCACACATGTCATATCTAGAATGGGGGCATATATCTTCTTTTGTGACATAGTCCTTGGAGACATCATTCATCCATCTCCCCATCCTTATCTTCCTATCCATCCCAACAATCCCTTCCATCTCCCAATCCTTATCTTTCTATCTATCTAAACAATCCCTTCCATCTCCCAATCCTTATCTTCCTATTTGTCCAAACAATCCCTTCTGTCTCCCCATCCTTATCATCCTATCCATCATAGCATCCCAATTCTTCTTCTGCTATGCATCCATCCTAGCATCTTTCCATATCCTTATCTTTATCTATCCATCCCCTCATCTTTATCCTCATCCCATCTCATAATCCCTTGTCATTGGTATCTAGCTATAGGCTCCTCCATCATGCAACCCAATGCCTAGATAAAATCATCATCGTCATCATCATCGGGATGTATCCTTCCCTATCCTCGATCATCTTTCCAACCTTTTATCATTTCTCATCACTCATCTCTTCATCATGTCATTCTCCCTATTCATCTTTTGATGATTTGGATAATTATCCCATCCCTGAGTTTTGTGTAATTACCATCATCAATCCTACCCAATTTAATAGGTCTATCTTGTCTCACCATGTCAATCTCATCTTTATATCCACTTATCCTGGTCATCTCATCATCTTTTATCCATCATTTGTCTTTGTTCCTTGTTCAAACTACGTTGGCCCTATGCTTTCACGTAGGAAATTTTGATCTGCCCCCGGGAATTGGTCCGGCCGATCTTGGTCATCCATCATCTGTCTCCATTGTCCTCTTTCCATTTTTATCCATGGTCTTTTATCAAACTACGAGGGCTCTGCACTTTCACATAGGAAAGCCTAATCTTTGATCGGCCCTCAAACCCCTAGGTCGTCAGGGTGTTTTGGTCTTGTGTCAGTCCTGCATCTTGTCTCTCTTGTGTCGCATCATCAAGCTATGCCCTTATTTAGCTGGTTCTTAACAAACAAGATCCACTTGTATCAGCAGATCCAATCAGCTTTGAGTATCCCATGTCATATCGATCTTTTAGTTTAGTATCCATCATCAGTCTCAACAAGATGTATCCTTCCTAGCATACCTCATCAACCCCATCCATCCCCTTGATTCTGTGGCAAAGGACATTTTGAAATTGATTGCAATATTTTGATGCTTTTGGTTTTTGTTTATCAATTGAGCTCCCTATCATCACTTGTCAAGGCCATCATGATCCATCATATTATGGTGTGTTTTGACTGGTTAACATAGGGGCATATCTTGATTTTTTATTTTTTTTCTTCTTTTTGTTGTTGTCTTCTTGGTTATAGTCCCATGTAGTACCCACAAAGATCCCTGAGGTCTTATGTTACATTAGGGCATCCTTTTGTGCTTATGGTTATCCCAAACCCTAGCCTGACCAAGGTCTTTGTGACTTTGGGGTGTTGGGATAGCCTTCTTGTTTGTTATGTTTGTTTTATGCATTAGACACGAATCAGCCTTGGTTCTTCATACCTTGGCATCTTGTGTCTTATACTATAGCAAAAATTAATGCTCTGAAGATGGAAAATTGCATTAGGATTGCATTTTATTTTCCATTCCATCGTCTTCCATGTATCCCCCATCCTCTCATCTATCAAAATCCCCCCCATCCATTCATCCTTCATCACTCTCCCTCCCGTATCCATCCAATCTCTTATCATCATCTCTTCAAACTTGTTAGAATAATAACGATTGGTTATTCTAGGCATCTTGTCCCCCATCATTTTTTATTCATTTCATCCATCTCACATCTCCATCCAATCCTCATCAACTCAATCTAGCACAAATCATCTAATCACATCCTTGGTCTTGTCCCCAATCTTGTTACAAGCCTCAATCCACTCATCCTCATCATCGTTATCATCATTGGGATGTATCCTTCCCTATCCTCTTGTTGTTTTGGGATGAATCATTCCCTCATCAACAACACTTTCATCATCATCATCATCAGGATGTACCCTTCCCTATCTTTTTGTGTTGTCTTGGGATATATCATTCCCTCAACGACAATACTCCATCCATTATCAACCCATTTTGGCTTGTAGCTTGACTAGGGCAACATCACTTTTGTCCTTAAATCTATTTGTGCTTCCCAATCTCCCATCACTTTGCATCCTCTTTCTCATATACTTCTCGCATCACCTCATCCACTTCGAGAGCACACCCATGTTCCCTTGAACCCGCATGTCCTCTCGAGGGGGCATCCTCCATCCCTAACCTTCATCTTCACTCCCATCATCTTTCTTCCCAGTCACTCCTTTGATGACTGGGGCATCTTTCCAAATCTAACCATCTTCTTCTGAGTTCTATGTTTTAATATTCTTTGAAATGATACTACTTCGTAACACCATCTCAAATAGGGTAAAAATGTAGACACACAAATTTGGACACTTAATTTATCCAAATTTATCCCCTTTCATCTAAGCATCCTTTTATTTGCATTAATTAAGTAATATTAATATTATTTAATTAATACCCTTAATTTTTCCAAATCCCTAAGGTATTTAGTTAATAATTAAATACCTTATCTCTTTAATCCTCCTTTTCATCAAATGAATTAAATAAATATGACATTTATTTAATTCCTCACATGTCACATATTTTTCTTAATTCTAACCCACCTCTTAATCTCTTCATTAGGGGCATGCACATGACTAATCCTTGATTAGGATGTGTCACAACATCTAACTTTTGCAAGTTGGCTTCTAATCCTTATTAACTACTAATTATCTTCTAATTAATAATTATTTTTAAGCCTAATCAACATCTTGGTCAACTCTCCCCATCCTCCAAGGAATTTTTAATTCCTTTTTGTCTTCCCCATGTGAATTTTTAATTCACATTTATTCATGTCCAAGACCCCTCTCCTCTCCATGTGAATTTTTAATGAACACATTTATCCTTCCAAGGTTTTCCTCTTTCTCATGCAAGTATTCTAGAATTTTTGACTTGTCACATCACTCACATGTGGCAAGTTCCCACCTTTTTGGAACCTTGTCTTATCCACTAAATTCTTCCAATCATTGTGAATTTAAAATTCACTTTTATTCTCCCAAAGCTTTCTCCTTCCCCATTTGATCATTGAGAGGTCACATCAAGGTACTTACAAGTACCTCCCCATCACATGTCATTTTCCACCTCACTTACACATCATCACATCCTAGGCCACTTCACCCTCCACATGTCAAGATGTGAGGCCTTGTGAGTCCTCAACTCACTATAGCCCTTCATCTTGGCCTTGGTGGTGTAACACCCCGCTAAGGGGACCAAGTGGATTAATACAAAAGACCATCAACACTAAGCCAATTTTTTTTTTTAAAAGAAACTAAAGTAACACTAACTAATGTAACTCAACCAATTAATATGAATGACATTATTACAATAACATGATATTATAATCATATGATAACATAAAAGTAATATTGAACATAACCCATTGGCACACCTATCCACCATGGTCCCCTAACGTCGCTACTAAGACACACCTACACTAATTAAGCCTAAAGAACATATTTGATACATTATGACCATATTTTACTAACACTTGAATGTAAATTAATTTCATACATCAAATTACATATGATAACATATCAAAATTATCTTCAAACCACATCTAACACTATGCCAATATAAATATATTTTTAATCAATGTTATAAAATAAGTACATAAAGATATATCATATCTACTATTTAATTATACTCATGCATTATAAATATAATATTTCTATATTAAACCTCTCTATTACATACTAAACAATAGTAAAAATGTGTATAAACAAGATTGTATCAATTCACTTACTTTTCCTATACAAGAATGCTACCATGAACACGTTTCATTAATCTAAGAGGTACATATGTATAAGATACACTAAACATAATTTTTTTTTAATGAAAATATCACCTGCACATAAATTCAACTATAGAGTGAAGCAAAAGGAAACACTCTCCACATTGCGCATGAATTGCACCACCTAAATCCCAATGGATGGTTCAGAAATACCACCCTACCACGTGGAACCCTGAGGCCCACTCCCTCCGTGCTAGGAGACAACACTAGGCCCCATAAACAAGCAAACAACATAACAAAAACAACAAGTGGCTGACACTAAACATCCCAAGAAAACTACTAAAATAAGAATCAACTGAAAATTACAATAACTTCACAAATACTTTTAGGTACTTCTATAGACCCAAACACATAACACAAATAGATAGAAAACTAAAAAGCTTATCATTAAACCACAACACTAAAATAAAGTATATTACATCAAACTCACAATATTATAACATAATAACACACTTTAGTTTAGTAATTCACAATCAAGACCAACAATGCACATCCCTAACATAATTGATCTTTACAAATACAAAAAAAACTTCAATACAAGATCTCACAAATATGAAGGGATTTATAACATGAAAATAGTAAACACAATTAAATAAAAATAGTACAACTTAATACAGATCAAAAAATATACAGATCAAAAAATATAGTTACACCCTCAATTACAACTTTTAAAACTAAACTGATTCTCACTTGACAACAGTCAAATCTGTTAACAATAAAACACCCATAAAATAGTCATATCAACTCGAAATTAAAATCTATAAAATACCCATTTCAGATTTAGACGTCGACTACTCAGCATCATGGAAGAAATTGACTAAAAATGAATAATAATTTCATAAAATGCAAAACAACAGACAAATTCTATAAAACCCTCTTTGCGGCAATACTCGATTACAGTCAAATAACAAAATAAGTAACATAACAACCAGATTTTATTCAAAATAAAATATAATAAAAAGAAAGAATATTAAAATTAATTTAAACTATTTCAAACCCCTATAAATTTAAAATTTCAATATTCTTTTAGCTGGTTACAGGGAGAAATAAAAATATTTTCAATCATAGAGGAGCAACTTGACAGCAGTCTCGTGTTTCAACTATATCTCACAAACTACGATATAGGTTTCTGAGATTTTTGGACAGAATTTAAAAGACAACAGGTTAAAAAAAACCCATTAAAAATCTCACTAACCCAGTTCGTAAAAATAGAGTTATGAGGGACGCAGTCAAACCCTTTTACTGTGAATAACAGAAAATAAATAACAAGTATTCACTTTTATTTTAATATAAACAAATATTTTATTCACACACGGAATAAAACTATCCAATATTTATTTTTAAAAATCAAAAGAAAGAAATCAATTAAATCATTCATGCATATAAAAAAAAAATTTAACAAAAGATCTGAAAATCCAACCTAGATCCAACGCTTGGGAATGACAGAAATTTGATGCTGAGCTCCAAAGTTTTCATCTTTCAAAACCCTCAAATTGCCACAAATTTCTCATTGCTCCTTCCTCTTTGCAAGCATCGAAAAATTTCTCCCGAAAAAGAATCACAATCCCAATCCAACATGCATGCCAAAAATCCAATAACCCAACAGCCCCGAAACCCTTTATCTCCTCCCAAATAAAAAGAACACTTCCAGAACCCAAAAAAATTAAAAGACAACCTCCTAGCCACCCTTTCAACTTCCATTTTCGTCACTTTTCATAATGGAGTAATTAGGGTGGGTTCTTGACTTTCAAAACATATTTTTATAAAATAAAAATACCTCTCACCCATAAAGTTATCACATAGGTAACATTTTAAATCATTAGAACCACATAAAGACTTCAAAAAATATAAATTAAGTGACTATTTTAATAAAATGAATCAAGAGGCTAATAATACAAAAATTACATCCAAACAAAAATAAAAAAAATATTACTCAATAAACAATAACTAAATACCAAATAATGATAATAATAAACAATAAATCAAATAATTATTCCTCACAATAATAACATAATAAAACATAACATAAATAAATGTCACTTATCGATAACATTATATCACATCTCAAACACATTAATATAAATCATAAAAATAAATATGATAGATTCAATATCTAACTTCACTCAAATAATTCACAAACTAAGGTAAAATATAAATCATAGAATAACTTTACATAAAAGAGCAACATTCATATCAAAAGATAAATAACACTAATCACAATCATAACAACACAACTAACCATGGGGTTTAACACCAACAGGTTGGAATCCAAAACTAAGGTTATACAACAAAATCAAACAATCACATATCACATAAAAAATAATCGAATAAATGCAACACTCTAAACACAAGGTAAAGAAGATCGGACATTGTCTCATAACAACCCAAAAATTTAACACATTCTTCATTAATTATCTCTAATTGAGAACAATGGCCAAGGTTAGGTTATAATTTGGGCCTAGATGTTATCTCCTCAACCACCATTGGGATTAGAGGCACGCTCAGACCTACTAATTTAGGTAGAGATGTAGCCTAGTACCTGTTCACTTAAACATACAAATTAGAGCACATGTGCATAATAACCGAAGCACTAGAAAAGAGGCTCTAGCAATCGTATCTCATTCTCGTATGTATCTCATACGTCCAATGGTATGATGCCGCCCTTTCCACTTATCCTAACAAACATACTACTGTATCACCCAGTTATTCAAGTAAATCTCTACATAATAACAATAACATAACAATATGCATCACTCACCAAAACACTAATAGAAGCTCATGCCCCATCTTGCAACCACAAAACTTGAACAAAAATCAGTATATTTTATGATAATAAAAATAACCATAATCAAAATCATAATAATATGACAACACAATGATAATATATTAGAATCAAGTGAAAACCCTAAAAGTAACCAAACACTTTCATCGCATTAATATGTCAATAACATACATCATAGTAATGGTTATGTCCATGAACACACACATCATGATAAATATACCCTTAAACACATATAATAAATTATTTCCTAACATTTTTACTTAGTCCATAAATTCATGATATACAATATCAATTGTTTAACATCATTAACACATACCTTTAAATGTCTCTATTATTTTACTTTCTTCTCCAAGTTCTAAAGCCAAACTTCCTGCACATCGACTATAAGAATGGAGGGGCACTACAGGTGGCTTTATCTCAACTGTTGAATTATCTAGAGAATTCAAATTCTTCTATAAATACCCCCCTCTTCTAATGCATTTAACAACACTTAGCCATTTGCACCCTTATGCTATCAATTTGATTACTCAATTTGAAAACATGATCTTATCCATTTAGTCGAGCCATTTAGTCACTAGCATTATCATTTATCACATTGTTCATCTTACATACACCATCTTCATAGTCATCCAAGGAGCATACAAACATTCAAATATCAAGGGCCAACCAAGGGATTACAACATAAAGAAGGTATAATCAAGTTTATCTTCATTTCATTTTCATCTTCTTTCTTTGTGTTATCATTCCTTAGGATAATATTTGAAGTGTTGTGTTTTTCATATTGGATAATAGTTATTTTGCACCTTTAGGCTAGGTTAAACCACTAGGCTTCACAACTATAATTTGTATTTTTCCCAAGTCCCTGATGTATATGCAAAGAATAAATGTTGGGAATCATGAGAATAGATGACTACAAGTTAACTTATTCCAAATTAACTTATTCTCACCAATAGCCACACCATGTTTTTTAACCTACAATTCACAAGGTACACAAAACATAGGTTTTTTAAATGTGTATATGTAGGTGTGTAATTCAAATAGAAAAAAATAGTATTGTTTGTTAATGGAAAAAAACACACTTTTCAATAGTACAGGTTACAGAGTATTTTTCCCCTACCTTGTGAAGTGCATGTTACAAAACACGTCGTGTTTTGGACGTCATGTTTTGGAAACTACAATTTCTCATACCTAAACATGTTGTAACCATGTCATCAATAATTTGTGGTAAACCTTCATATGGTCCACAAAAAGAATGGGGTGTACATAAGTATCAAAAACTTGAAAAACTGTGAATTTTTTTACAACTAATATGTTATGGAAACCTTGTTAAATGTAAGTTACAATACATGTTGTGTTTTGGAAACTGCAATTTCTCATACCCAAACACACTATAACCATGTCATCAATAATTTGCGGTAAAACTTCATAAGGCCCACAAAAAGAATGGGGTGAACATAAGTCTCACAAACTTGAAAAACTATGATTTTTTTTGCAACCAATATGTTATCGAAACCTTGTTAAATGTAAGTTACATGGTGTTATGGAAACCTTGTTAAATGTAAGTTACAAAACACACCATGTTTTCAAACCTAGAATTTCTCGTACCCAACACACAATTGTCAAATGATGTTGTTATTTCAAATGTAAACAAGACATACATATAGTGATGAAATGCAGATGAAGATATGTATAGTTATGAATTTCTTATAAGAAATAGGTGGTTTGAAAACATGCTATCATTTTTAACATGCAATTTATGGCATATGGTATCATTCAAAGTACATAATTGACAATACTCATTTAAAGTAACCTCAAAGGAATGTTTTTATTTGAAAGACATCCCAAAAAAATGGTACTCTCCATTTTATGCTCAAGTATGGTTGTGATTTTTCTTTCATTGTATAGGTCTAGTTATAGGTTGAACAACACAATGTGGTTTACAACCTACAAAAGATTACACCATCTTTCCTAGTATATGTTCCACAATTATGCCTAACCTAGTTCACTCAATTATTGATTAAATATTTTATGAATAGATTCAAACAATTTGTTCTTCCTTTGAGATTGCTGGCAACATTGCAAGCACATTTTTGGTCATTTGAGGTTATCGCAAAGGTTTTGGTTGACTTCTTAACCTTTCTTCTCACATAGTAGATATACACATGCACCATAACCAACACATTTTTCAATAGTGTATATTATGTCATGCATATATACTAGTAATTACATATTATTTAGCACATTATAATTTTAGGCTATATAGAAAGGTGTAGGTTGACCTACACATTGTGTTGTTCAACCCACACAAGTTTATTTCATTCTTTGTAACATTTAGTTCTACTCATTTCAAGTTACATCAAAGGAATGGTTGGATTTCACAACCATTCTCCTTAGGTAAAAGAGGTATGTTCACCCCAAATAAATTGAACTCTTTATTTTATGTCAATGTAGGGTTGTGTTAAAGCATGCACTTCAAAACATACCCAACCCTTGTGGTTATGATTTGTATATATCCAAGTTTGTAATTCAAATAGCAACAACACCATTATTTATAGTATTGAGAAAATACAATACATTTCTCATGGGTTGAGGATTAAAAACAAAGTGTGTTTTGGATACCTTGTCAAATGCAAGTTAGAAGACATGCCATATCTTAAAACTTGCATTTTTTCATACCCAACACACAGTTGTCAAATGTTGTTATTTCAAATCCAGACAGACATAAGTATAATTATGAATGTATTATAAAAAATAGGATCTTTCAAAACATGTTGTGTTTTATAACCTACACTTTGTGACATAGGGTAACCTTCAACATACACGCTTCATATTGCACACATTGCCTACTATAACCAATTGCAAGATGCAAAACACATTATTTTTAATGTGCACTTCACAATGTTGGAAAACAAAATGTGTGTTTGAATGCATTAAATATCTATTAAAACTCAACATAAAAGACATTTAATAAGTGTATTTCACCATGTAGAAGAAAATTCCTCCAAAAGAAAGATTAAATTAATAACAATCCAAACTATAAGAAATGCATTACATAATCATGAAAAAAGAAAAGAAAATAGCATGCTAGAAAATATGATGTGTTTATGAATTTGCAATGAAATTACTTTGTGAGTGAACAAAAAATACATTGAATAAATTAGTAACAAACCAAACTATCAAGAAAGGAATCCTAAAACATTAAATGATAAAACGTGGCATGAAGCTGCAATTCTATATATAAATATGTTTTCCAACCCATATTTGTGAATATAAATATGTAAAATTTTATATGTGGTATGTTAGTGGATATTATACCCATAAAATGACATTCCTAAGATGAAAATAACTATTGTCCCAATAAGGAAAACCATAATGGACAAACAAACAAAAAATTGTGATGTGTGTAACTATGGCTATGTGACCCTATATGCCAGGAGTTGGAAATAATGTTGGACAATAAAAGTTTCCAAAACTGATATATTTTATTTGCACATTGAACTCTAGGAATGGTAAGATAGCTCCATTATGAAAGGAATGGGACAACTCGCATAGTATGTTGCAGAAATTTGGGAGACGGAAGAGACACCAATATAGCAGGTATTGTTGTGAAACTTGATTGTAACCTTCAATGCCAAAAATATAATGGTGAAATTGACATGAGGAATGAATAAATTTTTTAGAGTATCATACTTATTAGTACAATGGAATTCAAATTAATGACTTTATGAAATTGAATAATAATTTAGAAAGTGGTGAGATGTGAGCAATGAAAATTATATTTCAAGTGTGTGAATGAATCAAGAAGGATGGCATCAATAGTTGATCAATTTTTAGTATTTATGGATGTATTTTTGAAGATGGTGAATTAATATCATGAATGGTTGTAAAAATATACAAAATTTTAGCACAAAATTATTTATATCATCAAGAAGTGAGACCCTAATTAATTATATAGTGCAATAGTGTGTAATTATTATCTACATTAGATAGCAATTTTAATGTGTAGCTATGGAACCAAGGAGAAATTTGAAGCCATGATTGTGGAAGGGCTAAAATTGTGTGCCCAAGTTGGTTATTGGAATCTAATGAGCTTATAGTAAGTGAGAGGAATATGATATTTATAGCCTATAGACACATATTAGGATTTGTGCATTATATTTTAACTAGGTATTTGGGGACCAAATTTTGGATAGTTTTACCTTATGGATTGCTTAAATTACCATTTGATGGTTTTATTTATTTAATTTCTATTTGGGCTCTTAAGATAGAGGTTTTGATAGTGAGTTTTTTAGATATTATTATGATACCAAAATTACTCAAGATCTCTTGTTGGTACTAATCCTATAAAGGATTAGATTCTACAATTGTATCATAACCACTAATATTAAATAATACATTGAGTTGCTTTGGAGCATGGTCTTTTTAATTTCAAAATGGTTTTCCCCATGTAAATCACTATGTTATGACATTTATTTTTTGTTTATTTCCTTGTAACTATATGATTAGTTTAATTTTTTTACATACTCCTCTCATATATTAGTGTAGGAAGTGTATTTCACATCTCTATTTCCTTTCAATTTTAAATGAACTTAGTTCTTGTGGTGTTTAGTACCAAAGTGTAGTAGGTAAGCCTTCATCAAAATTTATTGCAACATTCGCTTTACACCTACCTTTGTATAATGATAGAATTTACTTCTAGCACATGCATGTGATCTCTTATATCAACAATTCCTTCTCTACCCCACCTTATTTTTTTCTCTATATCTTTCTTAACTTCTTTCATTCTACCTTTTTTGTCCTTTAATTTACTCACAAATGAATGATGACCTTGCATTATTATACTCTATCATACCTAAATTATAATTTAGTCACCTTATATGTATCACATCCTCCCATTTAAGGAGAAACTATCCATAGAAAAGGATTTAATGCATTTCTACTAAGCAACATCTTTAGCCAAAAAAATATATTTGGAAAAGATTTATCTTGGCTAATGTGAATTTTTTTAAAAGTCTCATAATTTGAATGGTACATTAAAATGGAAAATTTCAATATGTGGCTATATATAGTGCCTCTTATAAACATATCCACTACATGGGTCCAAACTATATTCAACGACTACAAGGGTACAAATTTCTTTGTCATGTACTCTACATGACCTTCATGCTCTATCTTTCTTTGATTCAACCTTTCCATAAGGCACTTAAGGATTTGATCTAGTATTTTAACCCATAATTATTTCTAGAGTAGTTTTTAAAGCTCCTTCTCATTCCACGAGGTGATTTTCTCACCTATAAGAATCTCTTTGTGAATGAGCTTGTCAACCTTCTATGTCCACCAATAATGCATATATATGATCTAATGATCTACCAAACCATGATTATAAAGAAGTGGATAGAGTCTAATAGGGACCTAAAAAATATATATAAAATGTTAGCCATATTATATTTACATGCAAATACCAATGGTTAATCACTTAAAAATTACATCATACTCACATATTTTGATGTCTTGCATGAAACATGTTGATTCCTTTAGTGTCAAATTTGTTCCATGTATTACGTATAATGAATCTTAATTACCCATACATAATGATTAATCACATAAAATCTATAAGCAAATAGTTTATAAATCAACCAATATTTAAAACTTTTTGTATTTTTTTTAGTGTATATGTAATATAGTATTGTTGAAATTTATAAGCATGTGTCAACTAGAACCCTGTAAAGTATGTTTAGGTTCATACATCAACCAATTATAAAGTATATTTTATTTAAAAAATCTAAGAGTAACATGTATCCTAAAATATAGTCTCTTGTTAAATATAATATATGCATGATTATACTTGATTATAGTTACACATAGAAGGAAAAATCGTGCAATTGATATCTATAAATAAGTGTTATTTACTTTGTAAATTATAAAAAAATTATAGTTGGGCACCAACAATCCATTGGCCATCAAACTTTTTTTTCCTCTACTTAAATGGTTTAAATCCTAAATCCAGGCCTAGACCTTAACATTGCAATAAAAAAAGGGTGGAAATCTCTAACTCATAAAACAATGAAACCTCTATGTGAACAATCGATAGGCCATCAAATTATGTCATTTTCCTTATTTGTAACATCACTTATGATAAATTATAACGCCTGCTATAGAAACTAATATTATAGCTAAAAATATATGGTTGTCACTATAGCTAGTCACATACGACCCTTGGAATGAATATTATGAACATAATAGTAGAGAAGATAATCTTATTAAGGTAGCCATAGATTTAATGATTTTTTCAAAATTAAAGCATTAATGACGATATAACTAGTCTTTTAAAACACTATATGTCATAAAAGTACCAATTCTAACATGAGAAAATCCTTACTCATCACCAAGAGGAAGCCTTATATTCATGAATATTTTATAATACTAGAAATATAAATAATACTCGTGTTCCCATCAATCATCTAATCTGAACCAAGATGATTCTCTCCTTTAAAAAATCACATCCCTCTTTCATTAGGTAATCTAAATAAGAATTTTAGGGAACTTATAGTTTTCATATCACTCTACTAAGATGGAGATCATAAATAACACATGCAATAAGTGATGTATTCTATATATGGAAGCGATAGGATGAAATGTACAACAAAATAAAGTGGCTTATATAAGATTTTAGAAATTTTCATGCATAAATACATGAGTACATACCAAAATATAGAAACAAGTTACCAAACACTAACACACATAAACATATCAAATTATGAACCTTAGTTTAAATCCTAGAACATTGAACACAATATAACAATCTAATGCACACTAATAATTTTAAATCATAATTACCATGTACAAGCCAACACTATTTACCTAAAAAAGTTTTGAAGGCTGTGAGAATAGAGACAACATCAATTCTATTAGCCTGATTATTGATTCAAGGTTCTAAGTATGGAGACAAAGTTCCTTAAGTTTCTTTCATTGACTTGGAAATTATTTCTAGTCAACATGTCACTTATCTTTGTGGCATTACATTTGATTTGTTCTCCTTCCTATTCTACCATTATAATTCTAATTGCTCTACTAATGTCATCCTTAGTAAAGGATCCATCATCTTCATTTCTTTTCACCTCCACTCCCACCTTAAGTTCTTGCACAAGCTTTGCATTTAGTCCTTGCTCAAATTGCATCGGAAGAGTTATGAGTGGCACCCCAAACCTTAAGCCTTCTGTCACCGAATTCCACCCACAATGGGTTAAAAAGGCACCTGTAGAAGGATGATTCAAGATGTGTAATTGTGGAACCCACTTTTTCACCACCAATCCTTTTTCCTGTAAAATAGTTTAAGCAATTAGAAATGATTTTCAAATATAATGCATTGTTATTATTTTATGAAGTAAAAATAATTGTATTGTTTTGAATATAAGAAAATAGCATAAAATTGTTGGAAACTTTAGGTTGGTATATTTCATTCTCTTAGATATTCCAAAAAGGCCCATAAAAAGTTTACATTATGTATGGAAGGTGTAAATCTTTAAAAAATGGGAATCTCAAACTTTCATATTCCATATTCATTAAAATTTTGAAAAGGTACATGCAAAAATTTCATATAATGTTTATGAATTCATTTAAACAACATAAAATGTGTAGTTAGGGGATAAAAGCCAACAAATAAACATGCACCAATAGTTGTTATGGCATTATACAATAAGAATATTTTTTTCAATAGTTTTACCTATTATTTGTAAATTATAGCACTAGTAGTCACTATAATGTAACTAAAAATGGAAAAAAAGACTATTTTCACAAGACATAGAAAAATAACCAATCAAATGATGAAAAAATATAAGTAAATCATTAATATATACATTAATTCATATATTTTAGTTTAACCTTTTTAATATGTAATTATTTTTAGACAACTTAACAAAAATTGTTTCAATCTATTAAGTAGATTTAATGGTTAGTGTGTTGCATTCTATCAAGAAGACTGTCACTTGCCTTGTATACATAGATAAAGAATACTATTGTCACTTTATCAAAAAGAGGAGAGACACTATACAACTAGCTATTAACTTTTTTATAAATTTTAAATTAATTTAGATAGACTTAAATAGTAGAAATGAGTTATACCTAGATCTATGATGGTTTGGCCAAAGAGGGGATAGTGGTTCAATTAGTAGAGCACTCCAATAACAAATAGAAGGTCCTAAGTTCAAGTCAGTTGATCAATATGAGTTGTAACTCAATATATGATATTAGAGCTAGGGTAGGAGTCATAAACACTTGTAATGTGACTCAAGAAGGGTTTTAGAAATAAGTTAGATTTGGACTAACAAAGGGATAATCAAAGAACCAATAGCTTAGGTGAGAGGGACCAATAGTCATGTGGACTAGCTTTGTGAGCATGTAGCGATTACATGGAATATCATTGGACCTCCTTTTTTTAGAAATATGAATTGACCACTTACTTATCTACAACCAAGGGTTTGAAGCATGACTCATCATGTATCTATTCCAATAGTTGAACATTATAAACATAAGAACAAGTGCTATAACAACAATTAAACTCACCACAACTACTACTAACCCCTCTCCCCTAATCGATAGAACACTCCAGCAACAAAATAAAAGATGCTAAATCTGATTCCACACAAAAAATATATGGTGCCTAACATACCTTGATCTGGTCTTGGAAACCTTGCGGCAAGTCATTTCCAGCAGGCAAAACCCAGAGGAATAATGTGTTGCTCTCTTGCAGACCCATTGCAATTGCGGCAAGCTGTTGGTGGGTGAGAATATACTCGCTGCCAAAAGACACCACCACCACCGAAGCGGCGGGCTGCCTGTCGAGCCACTGAAAGCAAATGTCATCCATGGGAAGTGGCGAGAGTTTAGGCATGAGTAATCCAACAGGGATCACTGGACGCTTCCTGAGGCTCTGCAAGTACTCCACGTACGCCCCTTCCAACTCCAAACACGAATTGCATGCAACTGCCCAACTCTCCTGCACACAGATGCTGGTGCAGTCGGCAACGCTAAGTCCATTCGCATGCTTGTGATACAGCACGAGGGCCATCTGCGCTTCGAACAACTGGCGTGTAGTAATTGGTGAAGGGAATCCAGGCGGCGGCACTGTCAGATCCTGGGCGGTTGGGTTTCCGTGTACGATGTCCAGTTGTCCTTCCATCAAGCTGACGCTGGCCACTCCCATTACGAGGAAGCATATGGTGGGAATGGGAGTGGGCAGTTTGGCAGCCACACGAGGAGCCCAGTGCTGCAGAGAATCGTGGATCACCAAGTTTGGTGACAGCTGTTGCAATAGCGCTTCGAAGGGCTTCTCCAGAAGATCCATGGCGGCTTTCAGTAAGGGTAATAGTCGTGGCGCTTCTCCTCTCTTGGCAGCATCTACGGTGGACTCTACGCCTATTGGCAGCCCCTCTACGGTGGGCATTGCCAATTCCACCAGATCTATCCCTGGTGCATCACAGACTTGCGGTTTAATTCGTTTAATATTCAGCGGGGTTGAGACGAAGAAAATTTTAAGAGCATGAGTGGTCAGGCTTTTGGCAAGCTCAAGGAAGGGCGTTATGTGACCGTGGGCAAGCCACGGAATCATCACCACACGGAGCTCTCTCTGCCTTTCCTCCGCCATTGTTGATGCACCTCAAATTTCCAGAGCTTATCCTCTATAATATGATATAAGGTGGACATTAATTCTAGAGCTTTTCCTATGTAACAATAAGTCAATTTAAGCGACTGTTAGTTTTGTTTGTTCGGTGCGGGACGTTCAAATTTACTCATGTAAACCTCATTCTCACAGCCTTACTGTTGCTTGTACTGCATCACGACTTGCATGGGTTCAATCGAATAATCCAAACTAGGGAGCATAGTTCAATAATGGTGCATCTTAAGTGTATTAGTTCACATGGCACCCTTTGACACTTAAAATTTGTATCACCCTTGAGTGGTGGGGATGTTGACTAATTTTAATTATTCTCTTTCATCATTATTGTAATATGATTTTTGTATTATTGAGTGGTGAGGATGTGGACACATTTTAATATTCTCTTTCGCTGTTATTGTAATATGATAAATCAATGCAAGGACATTCATTAAAAGGAGTTTGTCTTATACAATAATAATTATGAACCAATTCAAGATATTTTGTCAATTTTTGGTTCCTCAATTATTGAGTGGCGGGGATGTCAACTAATTTTAATTATTCTCTTTCATTGTTATTGTAATATGGCTTTTGTATCATTGAGTGACGAGAATGTGGACACATTTTAATATTCTCTTTCATTGTCATTGTAATATGGTAAATCAATACAAGGACATTCATTAAAAAAAAATTGTCTACTACAATAATAATTATGAATCAATTCAAGATATTTTGTCAATTTTTGGTTCCCCACTTTCAACTTTAAATGTAATTTGCACTAAAGTAAAGTATAATGCATTAAGTAGTAAGGTTGCAAAAGAACAAATTATAGTTCACATATTAAGAACCCATTGTTGAAAATGTGTGAAGCAAATCGAAGCTGCCGACAGAAGATTAGCATACCACCAAAATTACTTAATTATAGAAGTTTTGCTAGCAGTACTGACCACCAAACAAAGTAATGAAGTCAATAAAAAACATTTAAATTGGAAGTTTCTGCCTGCCGACAGTCTCTTCTCCTCCATTCATTTTTATACATGGTTTTTTTTTAGTGCAAAGTGTTTTTCCAAAGAGTTCTAAGGCCTCTATTTATAGAGGCACTTGTGATCATTTTTGGAAGCAAAATAGAAAGAAGAAAAGCTTTGTTTATGCATGCAGCAATAGGCTAATTTTGGGCTCTTCTTATATATTGTTGTGTGTTAATAGTGCCTTGTTTATTCTTGGTTTTAGGAGCATCTTTTATGTACTATGTTTGCTTTGTTTCTCCTATTATATTTTCTTGTGATTATTTCCACTGCTGTATAGTTTATTATGGTTGTCATCACACACAGCTTTTGTTTAAATCTTAACAACTGGTATCAGAGCTAGGCTATTAGAAGTTTTGGTGTGTGTAGGGCTTCATTGAGCAAGCATGGAGGCAACAACAGTGAGTAATATGGAGAAGTTGAACGGGGCTAATTTTTCCCTATGGAAATCCCAAATGGAAGATATACTGATTCTAAAGGATCAATACTTTCCAATAGAGGGAATAGCAAAGAAACCCGCAATGATGAAAGATGAAGATTGGAATAAGCTGGATAGAAAGGCGATTGCAACTATCCATCAATATCTAGCTAAAAATGTGTATTTCAATGTTGCAGGAGAGAAGACAACAACAGATCTATGGAAAAAGCTACATGATCTATATGAGAAAAACATAGCTTCAAATAAGGTTTTCTTGATGAAGAAATTATATAATCTTAAGATGAAGGAGGGTGCTTTAGTTGCAGAACATTTAAATGAATTGAATATCATTACTAGTCAGCTTGCCTAAATTAAAATTATTTTGGATGATGAAATTAGAGCTATTTTGCTAATGCGTTCTATGCCATTAACAGTTGGGAAAATTTGATTGTTGCTATGAGCACTTCAGCGCCTACAAGAACCCTAAAGTTTGATGATGTCAACAACAACATAATGAATGAGGAGCTGCAATGAAATTCAATTGCAGAAAACTAGGGAGGAGAAGCTCTAGCCCTAGCTGATTGTGGTAAGAGGATTGATCGAGGCTATCAAGGACGCTCAAGATCAAGAGGACAATCCAAATCAAAAAGGGGTAGGATCACGTGTTATCATTGTGGAAAGCCAGGACACATGAAGAGAGAGTGTCAAGTCTAGAAGTGAAGACAAAAAGATCAAAATCAAAAGCCAACTAGCACATATGAAGGTGAGACCACTGCTATAGCTATGGATGGAGATGTCTTACTGTTTTAGTAGAAGATGTATGCTTGAATACCTCTAGCAGTAGCTTTGATTGGATCCTTGATTCTAGGGCATCTCACCATGTAACTCCATGCAAAGAGAATTTTGTTGCATATAATCCTGGTGATTATGGTAGAGTGTATTTGGGAAATAATCATTTTTGCAACATTGTTGGAGTGGGAGATGTCAAGATCAAGACAAAGGAAGGATAAGATATCCTACTGAAAGAGGTTAGGCATGTACCAAAAATGTGCATGAGTCTAATTTTTGTGGGACGATTGGATGATGAAGGCTATTTTGTAAGCTTTGAAAAAGGTGGCTGGAAAATCAGCAAAGGAGCATTGGTCGTGGCTAAAGGACCCAAGACCAGGACTTTGTATACATTGATGACAATGATAGAAATATTAGATACAACTGTTGTTGCAAAAGAAGGAAACTAAAAAGATCTATGGCATAGGCGCTTGGGTCATATGAGTGAGAAGGGCCTAAAAATCCTCATGGGCAAAACTTTGCTACCAGGTTTGAAATTTTATAATCTTGATCTTTGTGAGCATTGTATTTATGGTAGGCAATGAAAAGTTTCATTTCTTAGAGGTGGCCATGAACGGAAGAAAAATTTGTTAGAATTCATAAACTCAAATGTATTTGGGCCTATTAATATTAAATCATTAGGAGGAGCATCATATTTTGTAACATTCATAGATGATGCATCCAGAAAGGTGTGGGCCTACCCCATGAAAAGTAAAGATGACATATTTAAGATTTTTCAAAAGTTCCATGCTGTTGTTGAAAGAGAAACTAACAAATTGCTCAAATGCTTGAGGACAAATAATGGTGGAGAATATTGCTCAAATGCATTCAAGGAATATTGTAATAGTTTTGGAATTAAGCATGAGAAGAATGTCCCTGGTACTCCTCAACAGAATGGTGTTGTAGAAAGGATGAATTGCACTATCATGGAGAAGGTGAGGAGTATGTTGTCAAATTCTGGTTTAGAAAAGCATTTTTGTGCAGAAGTTGTGAGGAAAGCTTGTTATCTCATAAATCAATCTCCTACTATAGCCTTGGATGTCAGTATTCCTGAAGAAGTTTGAACTAGTAAGAAGATGAATTATTCTCACTTGAAAATCTTTGGATGTGAAGCATTTGTGCATATTCCCAAAGAGAATAGAACTAAGTTAGAAGATAAATCTATGAAATGCATTTTCTTGGGATATGTAGATGGTGAATTTGGCTATCGTTTATGGGATCCAGTCAAACATAAGATCATTAGAAGCATGTATGTTATATTTAATGAGTTAGATATGTTTAAGAGGACTGCAGGTAATTTGGAGGTAAATAAAATTGTTGATAGGTTTGATGAACAACAAGAAAATATCCCACCAATGTAAGAAAATGGGCAGCAAGATCAAGAGTATGATGAACAACAAGAAGAAACCTTGCAAGAGCCTTTATAAGAGATTCAACCTGAAAACACACCACAACAGTTGGTTCGTAAATCCACTAGGCCTCATAAGCCTTGACAAAGGTATACACCCTCAGACTATATTCTATTGATTGATGAAGGTGAACCTAATGGTTTTCAGGAAGCTTGTAAAGACGAGCATAGCAAAGAATGGAAGAAAGCAATGGATGAAGAAATGAACTCCTTGTTGGAAAATAGAACTTGAGAGTTGGTAAAGCTTCCAAAAGGAAGAAAAGCCCTACAAAACAAATGGGTGTACAAGCTCAAGCATGTGAGTGACAAGAAGAAGGAAGAATACAAAGCAAGGTTGGTAGTGAAGGGATTTTCTCAGAAAGAAGGTATTGATTTCACTAAGATATTTTCACCTATTGTTAAAATGTCATCCATTAGATTTATTCTTGGTATTACTGTTACTTTAGACTTGGAGTGTGAACAATTAGATGTAAAGACAACCTTCCTTCATGGAGATTTGGAAGAGGATATTTACATGGAGCAGCCAGAAGGATTCAAAATAAAAGGTAAAGAGAACTTGGTTTGTAGATTGAAGAAGAGTCTTTATGGGTTGAAATAGGCACCTTGCCAGTGGTATAAGAAATTTTATTCATTTGTGTTGGAGCATGGTTTTAATAGACTAGAGGTTGATCATTATGTCTACATCAAGAGATATGATCAAGGAAATTTCATTATATTATTGTTATATGTGGATGATATGTTAGTTGTTGGACAGGATAAGAAAATGATTAGCAAGTTAAAGAAGGATTTGGGTCCAACATAACAAATATTAGGCATTAAAATTATTCGTGACAGAAAGAAGGAAAAATTGTGGATGTCACAAGAAAAATATATTGAAAACGTGCTAGAGAGATTTAATATGAAGGATGCCAAGCCAGTTGGCACACCTCTTGCTTCTCATTTCAAATTGAGTGTCGATTTATGCCATTGTGATGAAAATGAGAAGGAAGAAATGAAAAAGATTCCTTATGCTTCAACAATTGGTAGCTTGATGTATGCCATGGTATCCACTCATCTGGATATTGCACATTTAGTGGGAGTAGTGAGCAGGTTCCTTGCAAATCCAAGCAAACAACATTGGCAAGCAATAAAGTGGATTTTCAGGTATCTCAAGGGTACTAGTCATTACTCTTTATTTTTTGGAAATACTGATATGGTGCTTGAAGGATTTACAGATGCAGATATGGCTAGAGATCTGGACACTAGAAAATCCACCACTGGTTATTTGTATACATTTGCGGGTGCTGCGGTATCTTGGGTATCCAAACTACAACAAATAGTAGCTCTCTCCACAACAGAGGCAAAGTATGTAGTTGCAACATAAGCTTGCAAAGATGTAATGCCCCGTCTTAATAACCTAAGAATGTTGCAATAGTGTAATAAATGTGTAATAATTTTTTTTAAAAGTTTAATTATTACGTTAATTAGTTGCATACATTCATTAAGCTATGCTACGTTACACTACTTTGAGTTTTCCATAAGTGACTTAAGT
>VDFB02275641.1:0-10847 GCA_007258455.2 Sequoia sempervirens
CTTTCCCATGAATACCAATTGAATTAATTAGATTTGAAATATCTAATTTTATTGCCTTTATTTGAATAATTTATGATTTTATTCAAATTAGTAAAAGGGGATAAATAATTTAATAAAACAAACTATAGAATTTGTTTATTAAATAAATATAGAAGAAAAATGATAATTAAACAACAAAGTATTTAATCTTGTTTAATTAATTAAGATTGAATGACGTGATAGTTAAATAACACAAACTATTGAAGTTATATATTTAATTAAAATTGAAGAATAGAAGAATTAGAATGTGAACTATTTAAATAAATATTTCTATTTATTTAATAGTAGATGAATTTAATTATGATAATTAAATAAAATAAAGTGAAATTCATTTATTTAATTAAGACGAAAATAATAGAATAAAGATTGAAGAATTTAAGATGAACTATATAAACAAATACTTCTATTTATTTAATAGTAGATGAAATAAAGGTTAATTAATCAAATAAATCATATTTAATTAATTATATTCTCCAAACCATTTTTAGGTGTATACATTTTGCCCCTCTTTGAAGTGATGTGTTTACACATTGCTTTGAAGAAAATTTTGTTGTTGTTGCTAGTATTGATGAAAAAAATTAGTATGCTCCAGACTTGCTCTAGACATTGATTTTAGCTAATGATGGATATATGCCCCCTTGGGAGATAAATTGATGAAAATTTGATTTTTAAGGTTTTTTGAAATTTTTCAATTTTTTTATGATTTTCCAATGATTTAATGTAGATTCAATGAAGATTTGGTGTTGAAATAATTTATCTCCCAATAAAGAATGTAGAAATTTTCCCCTATGATGAGTTTGAATTAATATCTCTTAAAAAAAATTAATTAATCCCAAAAAAATCCCCACCAAAAATAACCTATAAAAGGTCAAAAAGGTAATTTTCAAACTCATTTGTGTATTTGAGTTTTCAAATTTTGTGAGAGAGATTTATTTGAGTAACTTGGAGCAAGATCCAAATCCCCTACCACACTCACTAGTTCGAGTACGTGTGACGACACAACCGCCCAGCTGCCTACGAACCTCTAGTATGTACCCTTGAACTCACTCGTGTTTTGCGCATTTCTCATTTTTTGCACTTTTCTCAGATTTTGAAAATTTTGTTTTATTTTAGTGCTTTTCCTTTCCATTGTAGTGCTTAGGATTACTGTTTTAGCGCTTCCAAAACTTTAGCACTTAGGTCAAATAATTTTAGTGCTTAGATAGGATAAATTAGCACTTTCAACGTTTTAGTGCTTAGGATATAAACTTTAGCGCTTTGACTTTCTGTTTTAGTGCTTTGATTAGTTTAGCACATGGACTGGATAGATTAGCGCATTGACCTAATAGAATAGCACTTTTGATGAAATAGCGCTTTGACTGCCTGAAATAGCGCTTTTGACTGATGAAATGGCACATATAGTGATTTAGCGCTTTGAATGCTTGTTTTAGCACTTTCAAGTGTTTTAATGGCACTTTTGATATTTTGGCGCATAGAAACTCTATTTCAGTGCATCCAAGTCAAATTGATAAAGTTTGTCAAATTTGTCTTTGATTTTGTTGATTTTCGATCGTGTCAGCCGTTGGTTTGATATGATTGATGATTTGATCAAGTAGATGATGTTCAACCTCATGATAGGCAAGGTCTGATGTTTGATTTGATGATAATTATCCTCATGATAGGCGAGGAATAATTATAGTTTGATTGATGTACCTCATGATAAGCGAGGTTGATTTGATGTATTGATGATTAACCTCATGATAGGTGAGGTTCAATGATGTTCGCCCATAAGATTTGATCAAAATTCTCACTAAGAGCTAATTAGATTTGATAGGATAATTGATGTTTGATGATTTGACAAAGAGTACTAACTTTGAATATTTCTTGATAATAGGAGTTGTTGGAGAACCTTCAAGTTCGAGAGCATTTCCCATGGACATTTAATTTGATACCATAGTTAGCACAACATGAGATGACAGTCATTGTGCAATGTGGATTGTCTTCTCTATTATTCATGCCCCATATTAGGATTAATCGGGGTATCCTGACAGCTTTAGCTAAGAGGTGGCATAGCGAGCATAACACCTTCCACCTTCCTACCGGTGAGATGACAATCATCCCGGAGGATCTCTGGTGGATTTTGCGGATTCCCATTGTTGGAGAGGTTGGTGTTTATGATTCTATAGAGCAGGGTGGGACTAATGCTCTCCGCAGAGTGTTTCAGGATGATCATATGTTTGGGGATTGGATTCCATGGAGTGAGATGGTGGATGCTTATGCCACCCTTCCTTTAATTCTGGTTAGTTTCATTGGAGGGTTCCTTTGTCCTAATCGTAGGTCAAAGGGACTTTTTGTTGGTTGGGGTTGTTTGTTGGAGAGAATGATTGTTCACGAGATGAGATATGCTTGGGGCATGTGTATGCTTTCCCATTTGTATCATGATTTGTATTTAGTTTTTTACCTTTGAGGTCGTAGTTTTTCATCTGGAGCTACTTTATTATAGGTGTGGGCATGGGAGCACATAGTTGTCACACGTCCAGTGCCAGTGAGATAGAGACTAGCTATGATACCATATGTGTACAGATATGTAGGTTTACTTACTTAGTCCAGACTAGGTAAGTTAGAGCATTGGAGGAGAGTGATGGATGATATAGAGTTTGTGACATGGAATATGTACCTAGATTGTGAGAATTGGGATGAGGATGATATTCAGGTGCCTTTTCTTTGTCAGTCTATCTTACTGATTGGTTAGACTCATTGGGTGTTAGAGAGATTCTTGATCAGATGAGTACATAGACAGTATGGTTTTGTGTAGGGCATTCCCTAGGTTGTTTCTCATTACGCCCGTTGTCAAGCAGATTCTACAAAGTGGTGGCCTAGTTTGTCATATGATGTTGATGTTTAGGAGTATTAGTCTTTGTAGCCGTTTGAGTGGGATATCTATCAATACATTGTTGAGCCACTTGTGACAGTAGATTATGTTGAGTATCTGGCTTTGCATCCTTTTCCATGCATTACTATTCTTGATGAGCCTGCCCCATTACCTACATAGGAGGATGTTGTCGCTACACATGATCATAGGCAGAGGAGAGAGGAGGTTGGTGAGGTTGAGGTGGAGGATTTTGTGGTTGGTGGTGATGAGGAGGATATCGGTGGTGAGGAGGGTAGTGGAGATGAGGAGGGCAGTGGAGATGAGGACGGAAGTGGGGATGAGAGTGGTAGTGGTGATGAGAGCAGTGGAGATGATTATGGTTTCGATAGTGGAGATGGGCCAGGTGGGTCAGGTCCTGCCTTAGATTTGCATGAGCATACAGTGCCTCATAAGAGGCAAGAAGTGGGAGATCTTATAGAGCAGTTGCAGATTGTGAGCCTTTAGGTGCAATTAGAGACCGTACAAGCTCAGCTTGTTCAGGCTCAAGGTTTATTGGACATCTATATCACAACAGAAAATCCAAAAACAAGTCAAAAAATTGGTCTCAAAAAATTCAAAACATGAGTCTTTGTCAGTTGAACTATGTGGTCTCTGCATGTATAATGTAGGCAAGGCTAATCTTTGATCAGCCCCTGAGGCCCATAGGATAGGTCTTTAGGTTAGGTTTGATCCAAATCTCAGAAAATAACATAAACATTAGAAAATCAAAATCAAAATGGATGATCTAATATGAATAATGATTGAAATACTTTAAGTAAAAGTTGGATATATGTACTTTGATCATTGTTATCATTTCTTTGGAGTGACTCAATGATGTATTGAACTAGAGAAACTAGGAAGAAGAATGGTATTTTCTTTATCTACTATCTGTGAATTAGTCATTATTATTGTGTGAATTGTCGTGAGACGTGCTCTATAAAGTATCACACCAGCACTGACAGTCTAGGAATGAGTCTTGCCAGATCGAGACTTCCTATAGCTCACTCTCTGCTCTAAAGGGATGACATCATACAATTTACCTCTATAATACTCTACCTCCCTACCAATACGGACCACCTCTTGCATATAATCTGCTATGGTGGTACCATCCACCAATCTCTGTAATCTCTCGACTATAACCTGAGATCCCTTTGTAGTGAATCTGGCAACATCCCTCTCGACTATCAATGATGCAATCTGAACTTGAGCTCCCCCTGTAGCCTTCCTAGCGATATCCCTCTCAGCTATCAATGTTGTGATCTGAACCTGAGCTACATCCAATTGAGCCTATACTGATTCTAAAGCCTATGCGTGTAACTGGGCATGTGCTTGCATCTAAGCCTGGGTCTATGCCAATAAACACTTAGCATGTACTATCTCTAACTGCACCTAAAGGTTCACAATCTGCAACTATTCTATAAGATCTCCCACTGCTTGCCTCTTATGATACATTGTATGCTCATGCAAATCTAAGGCAAGACCCAACCCACCCCCCATCTCCACTGTCGAAACCATAATCGTCTCCACTGCTCTCATCACCACTACCCCTCTCATCCCCACTACCCTCCTCATCTCCAGTACCCTCCTCATCTCCAGTACCCTCCTCATCACCACCAAGCACGACATCCTCCACCTCAACCTCACCAACCTCGTCTCTCCTCTGCCTATGACCATGTGCAACGGAAACATCCTCCTCTACAGGTAATGGGGCAGGCACATCAAGAATAGTAATGCGCGGAAAAGGATGCAAAGCTAGATACTCGACATAATCTGCTGTCACAGGTGGTTCAACAATTTCTAGATGGATATCGCACTCAAACAGTTGCAAAGATTGATACTCCCGAACAATAACATCATATGACAAACTAGGCCCCCACTCTATAGAATCTGACTGATGACAGGCGTAATGAACAACACCCTGGGGCATGCACTGCACCAAACCATACTGTCTATGTACTCGTTTGATCAAGAATCTCTCTAACACCCAACAAGTCTGACCAATCAATAACATACACTGACAGAGAAAAGGCACCTAAATATCATCCTCGTCCCAATGCTCACAATCTAGGTACGGACACCATGTCACAGACTCTATATCATCTATCACTCTCCTCCAATGCTCTAACTTACCCAGTTTGGATTGAGTAAGGTGACCTGCATATCTATACACATATGGTCTCATAGCTGGTCTTTGTCTCACTAGCACTAGATGCGTGATAGTTATGTGCTCCCACGCCCACACCTGTAATAAAGTAGCTCTAGATGAAAAACTGCAACCTCGAAGGTAAACAACCGAATGCAAATCATGATACAAATGGGCAATCATACACATGCCCCCAACCAACAGAAAGTCCCTTTGACCTGTGATGAGGACAAAGGAACCCTCCAATGAAACTAGCCAGAACTGAAAGAAGGGTGGCATAAGCATCCACCATCTCACGCCATGGAATCCACTACCCCGAAATATGATCATCCTGAAACACTCTGCGCAAAGCATTAGTCCCACCCTGCTTTGTAGAATCATAAACAACAACCTCTCCAAAAATGGGAATCCGCAAAATCCGCCAGACATCCTCGAGGGTGACTATCATCTCATTGGTATGAAGGTGGAAGGTGCTATACTCGCTATGCCACCTCTTAGCTAAAGCTATCAAGAGACCCCGATTAATCCTAATCTGGGGCATGAATAATAGAGAAGACAATCCACATCGCACAATGACTACCATCTCAGGATGCATTAACTGTGGTATCAAATTAAATATCCATGGGAAATGCTCTCGAACTTGAAGGTTCTCCAATGACTCCTATTATCAAGAAATATTCAAAGTTAGTACTCTTTGTCAAATCATCAAACATCAATTATCTAATCATCTCTTGGTGGGAATTTTGATCAAATATCATGGGTGAACATCATTGAACTTCACCTATCATGAGGTCAATCATCAATCTTAAAATTGTACCTCTCCTATCATGAGGTCAGTCATTAATACGTCAAATCAACCTCTCTTATCATTAGGTACATCAATCAAACTATAATTATTCCTCACCTATCATGAGGATAATTATCATAAAATCAAACATCAGACCTCGCCTATCATGAGGTTGAACATCATCTACTTGATCAAATCATCAATCATATCAAACCAACGGCTGACACGATCAAAAATCAACAAAATCAAGGACAAATTTGACAAACTTTATCAATCTAACTTGGATGTGCTGAAATAGAGTTTCTATGCGCCAAAATATCAAAAGCGCCATTAAAACACTTGAAATTGCTAAATGGGCATTCAAAGCACTAAATTACTATATGTGCCATTTCATCAGTCAAAAGCGCTATTTCAGGCAGTCAAACTGCCATTTCATCAAAAGTGTTATTCTATTAGGTCAATGTGCTAATCTATTGAGTCAATGCACTAAACTAATCAAAGCGCTAAAACAGAAAGTCAAAGCACTAAAGTTTCTATCCTAAGCGCTAAAATGTTGAAAGTGCTAATTTATCCTATCTAAGCGCTAAAAAATTTGACCAAAGCACTAAATTTTTGGAAGCACTAAAATAGTAATCCTAAGCGCTACAATGGAAAGGAAAAGCGCTAAAATAAAACAAAAATTTTAAAATCCGAAAAAAGCGTGAAAAATGAGAAATGCACAAAACACAAGGGAGTTCAGGGGTACATATCGGAGGTCTGTAGGCGGCCAGGTGGTTGTGTCATCACACGTGCTCGAACCGGTGAGTGTGGTAGGGGATTTGCATCTTGCTCCAAGTTACTCAAATAGATCTCTCTCACAAAATTTGAAAACTCAAATACACAAATGAGTTTGAAAATTACCTTTTTGACCTTTTATAGGTAATTTTTGGTGGGGATTTTTTTGGGACTAATTTTTTTTTTTTAAGAGAGATTAATTCAAACTCATCACAGGGGAAAATTTCTACATTCTTTATTGGGAGATAAATTATTTCAACACCAAATCTTCATCGAATCTACATTAAATCATCGAAAAATCATTAAAATTTCCCGAAAATTTCCAAAAGGCAAAATCAAATTTTCCAATTATTATCTCAGTATATCCATCATCATTAAAATCAATGTTTAAAGAAGGCGAAGTTTGGGGCATGCTAAAATTTAGTGGAGTACTGGCAGCGTGGCTTAACTGAATTTTCTTTGGAGGCAATGTTAGAGCACAAAATATGCGCCTATGAATGCGGAAAATTAGAAGTATATGATTTATTTGAATATTCATTTTCAAATGCTACTGATAAGCTCAAATAAAGTATTTACATATGGTTAAATGTAGAATGCTCAAATCTATTATTTTAAATGTAGTCAAGTATGCGGAATACAAAACGTTTTATTCCAATTACATCATCAGTAGAAGACTAAATACTATGACCAAATAAAATGGGGAAATATTTATTTAAAACCGCATTCTATTCTTCTTCATTTTCAGTGCTTCAATGGTTGATAATTGGCTGAATTATCACACCATTAAATCTTAATTAATTAAACAAGATTAAATACTTTGTTGTTTAATTATCATTTTTCTTCTATATTTATTTAATAAACAAATTCTATAGTTTTTTTTATTAAATTATTTATCCCCTTTTACTAATTTGAATAAAATCATAAATTATTCAAATAAAGGCATAAAGGGAAATTTTCTCTATTCACTCACCAATAAAATTAGATATTTCAAATCTAATTAATTCAACTGGCATTCACGGGAAAGTTATGGAGACAAATTTGCAGGAAATCCTCTCAATCTCATTCCTCTGATTCTTCCTATCATCTGGCCTAATGTTTTCATGGGGAGAAACCATTCCCAAAATCAGCTCAAGCTTCTCAATCTCTTACCATTCAATTCTCCAAATTGAATCCAAGCCTTTGTTGTGCTGCCCCTATGAAAATGTGTTGATGTAAATCTATAAATATAGCCTTCTGAAGCAAAGAAAAAATTCCAACTTTGTGCAATATTACTCTGCAGGAATAGAAATCAAGCAATCAAGCAATCATAGCAATAGCAATAGCATCTTAGCATCATAGCAATCATGGCATCTTTAGAATCCGTATCACAGCTGCATCATAGTTTTACTGTAGCTTCCATCCATCAGGTTTCACATCAAAATAGATTACAGTAGGATCATATCATTTAGAAATCACCATCTAGAATTACATCATTGTATTTAGCATCATTCAATTCTCTAGATAGGCATTTTAGTAGTCACAGTGCTTACCAAATCTAAGAGCCCTTTGTGATTTAATAAATCTTTGGAGATAGGAAACAATGAGATGCTTTCAGGTTTTCTGTAATTTAAATTAGTTAATTGTTGTTAAATCTTGATATAATATTTCATCAAGAAGTGTTTTAGTTGTTTTTACTTATTTACTTATTCTACACTTACATTCATTGTTTTTGTTGTGTTTGTCTTCCTGTTGTTTGTCCATTTTCTTAAGCTCAATTTTTATTGCCCCCATTGATGTCCAAATGTTGCCCCCAAGCTAGGGTGAGATATGACCACTTGCAATGATATGATAATGGATGTAAAATGATGGTGAAAGTAATGGGCATGACATGTTCCCAATAGATGGAAAAGCTAGTTAAATCACAAATAGCACCTATTTCCAACTTTTCACCATATGTTTTTATTGCACTTTTCAATATTTTTATTATTTTTTTTTTTTTTGGTATTTTTTCATCACCAAGATGCCTATTTGCCAGGTTTTCATCAAGGTAACCCTTTTTAGAAACTAATTTGTGCACTACGTGATTTAAGCATAGAATTTTCTAAGATGGATATTGTTGATTAGTTCATCGAACAGATCCTCTTCAGGTGTAGACAACCAATAGGCTCCAGATTCATAGACTGGTATGATGATAAAGGGACCTAGCCAGTTAGGCTCAAACTTCCCTTTCTTTTCTCTGTCCTGCTAATTTCTAGGGTTTTCCTTTAGGACCAAATCTCCAACCTGAAAGACTCAAGGTTTTACCCTGTGATGTAGCTCCTTCACATCCTTTGTTGATATGCATCAGATGGTTGACAACTTGTTGATGGCGTTCATCTAGCAATTCCAGTTCATGTAGTTTAGAGATTCTATAATCCTCATTTGTAATGATACCCTTTAGTGCGACACGAAGTGATGGTATCTCAACCTCAATAGGTAGTATAGCCTTCGATCAATATACCAAGGCATATGGTGTATCTCTTGTTGGTGTTCTAATGTTGGTTCTATAGGCCCATAATGCAAGATTTAGCTGAACATGCCAATCATGTCCAACATTGTTAACCGTTTTCTTTAGTATTTTTAGAATTTTCTTGTTTGAGGCCTCTGCTTGGCCATTTCCCTGAGGATAGTACGGTGTTGAGAAATGATGTTGGATATAAAAAATTTCACATAATTCTTGGACATCCTAGTTCTTAAAATTTCTACCATTGTCTGTTGCAATGGACTGAGGTATGTCATACCTACAAATGAGGTAGTTTAGTATGAAAGATGATATATGTTTCCCTATGATTGTTGTTAAGGGAACCGCTTCTATCCATTTTGTAAAGTATTTTGTTGTTGTGATTATGAACTTGTGTCCATTTGGTGAAAACAGATTTATCTTTCCTACTAGGTCCAGTCCCCACTGACAAAAGGGCCATGTTGATGTGAAAGGGTGCAACTCTTGTGTCGGTGCATGGATTAGATTACCATGTATCTGACATTTTTGGAATTTCTTAACAAATTGATAAGACTTATGTTCCATGTTCGGCCAGTAATACCCCAATCGAAGAAGTTTCTTTGCTAGGGTTAGCCCACTTGAATCAGTTCCACAAATACCTTCATGGACCTCAGGTAAGGTTGTTTCATATTCATGATGTTCTAGACACCGAAGAAGAGTACCATCTAGACCTCGATGGTAAAGGATGTCAACAATCAATGTATGTCATGCAGATTGGTGGATAAAGTTAGGTTTTTGGTTTCTAGAAAGATTAGGAGGAAGGATATTATCCTTGAGGAAGCATAGATCTCTTAATAGAGTGAGGTTTGAACTTCAATTATTTGTCATATGGTTTGTGATTAAGGATTGTCGTAGGTCGGGTTAGATACTTGTTCTAGCATAAACTCATAATGACCTTCCTTTTCTGGTAATTGCAAGAGAGAAGTAATTGTTGTCATAGCATCCACAACTTTTTTCTCTGCCTTTGGTATCTATTCGAACTTGATCTCCACAAAGTAATTTTTAAGATCATCTATCATTTTCTTATATGGCATGAGCTTTTCATATTTTGTTTGATACTCATCGTTTACCTGATAGATGACAAGTTGTGAGTCCCCATACACTTGTATTTCTGTGATGTTCCATTCAATAGCCACTTTGATGCCAATAATCAGTGCCTCATACTCAGCCACATTATTGGTACATGGAAACATTAGTCTATAAGACCATGGGATGGTATTTCCTTGAGGTGTAACAAATAGAATTCTCACACCAGACCCTCTTTGTTTGTATGATCCATCAAAATAAAGTCTCCATTGTTGTGTGGTAATATTCAGAATGTCTACATCTAAAAATTCAATGTTCATTGGATGATTATCCTATAAGAAGCTTCAACTAATTGACCAGCTATCACCTATCCTTTGATGGCTTTTCGGTCTACATACTGGATGTCGAACTCGCTTAAGATCATGACCCATTTTGCTAGTCTCCTTGTTAGAGCTGCTTTGCTAAGTAGATATTTTAATGGGTCTATTTTAGATATGAGTTTGACTGTATGAGTCAACATGTAGTATTGTAACTGTTGGGTTGCAAATACCATTTCCAAACAAGGTTTTTCTATGAATGTGTAATTTATTTCATAACCATTGAGAGTCTTGCTGATGTAGTAAATAGCTTGTTCCTTTCCCTCAGAATCTTCTTGTGCTAAGAGAGCTCC